>JAEANM010029351.1:0-10197 GCA_017656035.1 Myanophis thanlyinensis | reverse complement strand
CTCCTTCTCTCACTGCTTATGTTCACTTCCCTCTAACTGCTCCCTATCCCTATCCTTATCCCTATCCTTCCTGCAGAATATTCCTCTTGCTTTCCTCCATTTTGCAGTCACATAAGCATTTTACTGCATGTCATATATGTGTCATGTATGTGACAAATAAAATTGAACTTGAACTTGAACTTGAATACTACAGCCTTGGAGTTTTGATTATTGTGGAGATATTACTTGGAATCCTGACAAAGCTATTCTCCACAGCACTTGAGGGCAGGATAAGAAGCAATGGATGGAAACTAACCAAGGAGAGAAGCAACTTAGAATTAAGGAGAAATTTCCTGACAATTGGAACAATTAATCAGTGGAACAGCTTGCCTCCTGAAGTTGTGGGTATTCCAACACTGAAGGTTTTAAAGAAGAGACTGGACAGCCAATTGTCTGAGATATTACAGGATTTCCTATCTGAGCAGGAATTTGGATTAGAAAACCTCCAAGATCCCTTCCAACTGTGTTATTCTGTTATTAAAAAAGGATAAACTCAACGATGCAAGGAAAAATGCCTTCTCTAAAATAATCTCTGAGAAACAGGACTGCTAACAATAAGGACAATGGACTCAGAAATGCAAATCCATTTTGCACTGATTTGGGTTTGTGTTTTTTTTTTTTTTTTAAAAAGGAACATTGTAAACTAATGAGGAACTGTTTCATATCTGGTAGGGATGGAGTGAAACAAAGTTGAGGTGATGTCCATCCCTATCCAGGAGTGGTGCCAAATGCTAATAAATTACCATTAATCATTTGTTAGCTTTGCAAAGGGAAAAGAAAGAAGAAGTCTTGTTTAATTATTCTCGTGACTCAAGCAAAACTCAAGCCAGAATGTATCAGCCTGGTCTATTTGAAAGCCCAGCAAACAGCTCATGAATACTAAAGTTGCAGTTCAAGTCTGCAAGTAAGTTATAATTAGGCCAAGGCTAGGAAAAAGAAAAATGGAGTTTGCTGTTCTTGGCCTTTCTTATTTGCTGGTTCTCAGAAACCATTGAACAATTAAGAGCCATGGTGGCAGAGTGGTTGGAGGCTAATTCTGTCGACTGCCAGCAGTTCAAATCCCACCAGGCTCAAAGGCTGACTCAGCCTTCCATCCTTCCGAGGTCAGTAAAATAAGGACCCAGATTGTTGGGGACAATATGTTGACTCTGTAAACCACAGAGAAGGCTGGAAAGCACTGAGAAGGGGTCTGTAAGTCCAAGTGGTATTGCTATTCCTTCTCATGCAGTGAGATCTGTGCAAAATCTTAAATTTTATAATTAATTTTAATATAATTTTAACTATAATTTTTAATATATCAGCAAATTTAATCATTTTATATTGGTTTTTAATTGCTGTTTCTATGTATTTTACTTGCTGTGAACTGCCCCGAGTCCCTCGGGAGAGGGTGCGGTATATAAATTTAATAAATCAAATTAATAAATCAAATCAAATCAAAACTCTGATGCAGTGATTTAGGATACTTTTGGTTTTACCCAAGCTTGAAGTTTTGGGGGTTGGATTGGTGAAGGTGCAGCATTATGGGATGTCATGTGCCCCATGCAGAAAAATGTTCACGATATTTTTCTCCTTTCAACCTTCTTTCACTTGACAGAAGAACATTTATTTATTTCTAGACATTTGCGTTGCTTTTGATGTTTTGTTCAAAGGAGAGCAAGCGCTTCTGTGAAATTCTTCCCCCTCTCTTTATAATAATGTAAAGTTACAGTTACAAAGATTGAACTTGAAAGTCAGTTTCAAGTGACAAAGATAAAAGACTAGTACAAACTAAGAAAAATAGAAAGGAAGGCAAAACAAAAATAAAAAGAGCAAAAATAATTATGAATAGATAAAGGAAAAAATATAGCAAGAAACAAAGAAAATATAAACAAATGACTTTCCCCTTTGTCACAAATCAAATAATTTCAGTAATATATTGCCTTCCCTGCCAATACATCAAAATATCTCTTCTTCCCATATCTCACTCCTTTTTCTATAAATAAATTCTTAAAACATAATTAAATTCTAATCGGCAAAAAACCATTCAGATTGACTAGAAGTAGCAGCATGTACACATATTAACTTTAATCAACTTTATATTTCTTTACTCTACTTTTCACACAATAACTTTTCATTTTTTCTAAAAACAGCAACAAAAGATCTCTTCTTCCTATTCTCTTATCTATAAACAACATATACATTTATTCTTGATCAAATAAACCAATGTTAGATTCCTTCCCTTTGCCTTCAACAATGTTGCTCTTTAATCCTTTTAAATAGTGTCCCAGAATTTGATTTCTTTTCATTTTCTCTTTGTCTCGCCTCAGAAGATTCTTCAAGACTTTAAGAAGTCTGTTTTATAAATCCAAAATAAGCAATCTATCAACTGATTATTCTGGTTTGTTATTTGAATATTCTTTTTCATTATTAAAACATCAGTTGATTTCATCCAAAGTAACACACACACCCCAACATCATTCTTGAAGGCTGTCATTTTAGCTCCATGTTCAAATCAGCCTCAATCTCATTCTTTTTTTCGGTAAAGCTTACTTCTCTTATTTAACCTCTTTTAAATCCAGCTTTATAATAGTAGACAATCTTAAAAGTAATTTCTGGATACATTTTTTTCAACTGTCCTTGAATTAAAGTAATTTGCTCCACTCTATATTAATGGGTCTTCTCCCCTAATTATAATTCTTTAATTCTTTCTGGTTCCCTTTACTATCCAATCTTCAAAATCCCCTTTCATCATGTTTTCCACCGGATCAACAGCATTTTCTCATGGGAAGGTTTCTTGTACTTCATTTCAGACTCTTAATGTATTCCAAACAACATTTCCTCACAGAAAGGATCCTTATAACTAATTTCAAATTCTTATATCAAATCTGTCTGGCCCTTTAGTTCTTTATAACCTTCCAAAATCAATGTTCTAATCACTCTTTCATGGTTTATTCTATTTTTTTTTTCAGTCCTTAAACCTGTATGAAATGCCTTTTGATGAAGATTGAAGGGAGTCACCTAGTGTAATGAAATTTGTTCTGAACATTCTTAATGTTCCAAAATCAATTAACAAGCAAGCTCCAGAAGTGATTTAAAAAGGAACTACGTGAACCAATAGTGTCCTTCTGAAAAGTGCCAAACTGTGACACTGGGCAAAGTTTTATTTATTTACCAAATTTCATTGGCTGCCCATCTTACCACAGATGGCACTTTTTTGGTTCCCAAAACTCTAAATTCACTGAAGTCCACTATGTTGTGGTCTCCTCGTGGGGAGATGCTCATTGGAATACTTATGGGCAATCTCAAGTCTTCTCCTTTTCAGGAGAGGGATTCCAAATAGTCAATCCATTTAGTCACTTTTTAGTATATTAATTACTCATCTAGGTCCCCTACCATATGCCTTCAGAAAGTTCAGAAACCATGACAAAACGGTGAGATGCTACCCTCCAAACAATTGGTATTCAGATGATGCTATTTCTGATCTGGAAGAAGCATAAATCCATCAAGACCACTGTCTAGCATGGCCCTCCATGAATCTATCAAATCCCCTTGTTAAAAATTGGTGGCTACCACTTTCTCTACAATTCACTATTGAAGTATATGTCAAGTAGTTTCAATTAAACTGAGCACAAATTATAGAATGGCATAGCCTGTGTGCACGGGACAAAGCATCCCTCTTCTATAAGAATTGGGCATTTAAAAACGTAGCTTGCTGATTTCCAGACACCATGGCAGACTCATCTCCATTCCCCTAAATGGCCAACAGACACCTGCAGAAGGCCACTGTTGTAAAATTGCTCAAGTAATGACAAAGGGAAAAATTGGCAAGGTAAAGTCAGCATTATCACCAACATGGTAGCTTCAAGCCATTGATGAGCACTGCTGTTCTTTGGCTTCATGGAGATAGATCAGCTGTCCATTTGACTCCTGATGGCATATTCCATCTGCATTCACAAAGCCTAGATATTTTTCTGGTTTTTTGAATGATTGCTAGATGAGGACATCTATCCAAGCAGAAAGCGCCACTGAGCAAGTATTCATGGAAATGATACTACATGAGATCTCCACTGATGGCCTAAGCAAATGTCTGTTGACATTTTGAACTGAATTAGTGAATTTCTGACCCTCTTAGTCAGATGCACTGATTTAGAAGATAAGGTAGCTCTCTTTAGGCATAGTAAAATATTTCAAAATGCAAGTTAATGTGGCAAGACAATCTATAACCGTGATGTTGAACCTATGGCACGGGTCACCACAGGTGGCACGCAGAGCCATCTTGCTGGGCACACAAGCTGTCAGCCAACTTACCTCCAGCTGAGCATGCAGGTGCGATTGCACATGTATGCATGCATGCATGATTGCAGAGACCCAGCTGGTTTTTGGGCATCCGCTGTGCATGCAGCAGAAAATCCAGCTGGTCTTTGGAGCTCTCCTGCACATGCACACACAATTGCTCATATGTGCATGAGTGCCTGCGTGCAGCACTCGTGCATTGCACGTGCAAAAGTTGCATGCATGTGCAGATGGTGCAGTTGCACGTGCAGCACATGTGGAGGAGCTGCACTCAGGTGCGGATGGCATGCACAAAGCACGCACTTTTTGGCCTTCTCTAAGCAGTTTACAAAGTTAGCATATTGCCCCCAACAATTTGGGTCCTCATTTTACCCACCTCAGAAGGATGGAAGGCTGAGTCAACCTACAGCCTGGTGAGATTTGAACTGCCAAATTGTAGGCAGCTGGCAGTCAGCAGAAGTAGCCTGCAGTACCACACTCTAACCACTGCACCAATCAAGAAACAGCTCTGCAAACAACTAGAACCAAATAAAGTTATAACTAGTAGCGAGCATGGGTTTATTAAAAACAGATCATGCCAAATCAATCTTATTTCATTCTTTGATAAAGTGACTAAATTAGTAGACCAGCAAAATGCTATAGATATAGTATACTTAGATTTCAGTAAGGCATATGATGAAGTAGACCACAACCTACTTCTTGGTAAGCTAGAAAAATGTGGACTAGACAACATCACTACAAGATGGATTTGTTGACAAATTGTACTCAACGAGTAGTCCCTTAATGGTACTACATCCACATGGAGAAAAGTAAGCAGTGGGGTACCACAAGGCTCTGTCTTAGACCCAGTACTCTTCGATATCTTCATAAATGACTTAGGTGAGGGAATAGAAGGGGAACTCATCAAATTTCCAGGTGATACTAAATGGGCAGGAATAGTCAACACCCCTGAAGACAAGCTCAGGATCCAAAAAGATCTTATCAAACTTGAACAATGGGCTCTAGCCAACAAAATGAATTTTAATGTGGAAAAAGTTTTACATTTTGGCAGGAAAAAAAATCAAAGGTATAAGTACAGATTAGATGAGACCTGGCTCAAAAACTATAACTGTGAGGGGGACCTTGGAGTCCTAGTGGATGATCATTTGAATATGAGCCAGCAGTGTTCAGCAGCAGGCAAAAATCTAATACAATTCTGGGTTGTATAAAGAAAGGCATAGAATCAAGATCACATGAAGTATTAGTACTGCTTTATAAAACTCTAGTAAGACCACACCTGGAATACTGCAACCAATTTTGGTCATCATACTACCCAAAAAAAATGTTGAGACTTTGGAAAAAGTTCAAAGAAGAGCAATTAAGATGATCAAAGACTAAAACATATGAAGAATGGCAGCAGGGTTTGGCTAGTCTAAAGAAAAGAAGGACTAGGGGTAACATGATAACAGTATTCCAGTATTTGAGGGGCTGCCAAAAAGAAAAGGGGTTAATTTATTCCACAAAGCACCAGACAGCAGGACAAGAAACAATGCTTGTAAATTAACCAAAGAGAGAATCAACCCTGGAATTAAGGAGAAACTTCCTAACATTGAAGACAAGTGGACAAGTTAAGACAGTGGAACATCTTGCCTTCAGAAATCATGGGCGCTCCCTCACAGGAGGTTTTTAAGAAGAGACTAGAGACAGTCACTTCTCTGAAATAGTGTAGTATAGGTTGTTATAGCCGAAAACCCGGTCCAAATCGGTGAAAGAAAACTCAAGAAACCGGGTCCCGTTTGGATGACCGCGAGGGTTCCCATTTTATTCAAACCGCGAGTAAAACTCACGATGCGGATCCTGTCAGTCAAAAAAAGGGAAGCTTAAGGGAAGCCGCGGCTTTTTATATTTGCCGCGACTTCAAATTCCTGCGCTTCCCATTGGCTGGTGGGCCAGCCAATGGGCATCGACGTCCTGACAGCCAATCGGCTGTCGGGTCGTCTGTTCAAGATGGCGGACCAGTGTGAGGACTCTGGCCGCGCATGCGCAGTATACAACAGGAGTGGCAAAGATAACTACTAGAAGGCAAAATTACAGATGGAAAACATGATTAGTTCTCAAAATTCAGAACAAAATGTCAAAGACTAAGCAAGGCATGTTGTTCTTCCCTCCCTGAAGCTTTTTTGTTAGATACCAGCAAATGTCTCTTGTTTAGTTATCTGGTACCTGACTGTAGAGTTCTTTCTTATTTTGATTTCAATTCAACATTAGGTGTTCTTTCTGTTAAGCAGTATGATATGCAAGCATTGCTTTTCTGGGCAATGAATAGGCCAAGTTAATTTCTTTCTCACTTTGATTTTATTCCTGGATCTAGGTACGTAGCTTCCTAGTGTTTGTTGTTGTTAGTTGCAAAGTCGTGTCCGACCCATCGCAACTCCATGGACAATGTTCCTCCAAGCCTTCCTGTCCTCTACTATCCCCCGGAGTCCATTTAGCCGATTGCTTCAGTGACTCCATCCAGCCACCACATTCTCATTCCTACTGTTAGAAGACTACATTTCTCTTCTACTCTCCAATTGAAAAGAAATGGGGAGTGGGGGATGAAGAAGCAGATCTAAGTTGCTAAGATCGCGGAAGTCAAATGAGAGCGCTTGCATTAGGGAAAGTAAATGTAACTTAGACCTTTATACAATTAAAAGCAGAACAAAGCAGCATGTAATTCTATGTGAATTTATTCAATCATGTTTGTATATTCTGAATTTATTTCACTTCAGAAAATGAAACACACATATGAACTTTGAGCTTTGTTTTTATCTTGATTCTTATTCCACATTGATTTTCACTGCTGTCAAACATAATAATCAGACATCAACAATATACAGTAATCCAAAAATAAAACAGCACCATATGTATTAAATTAAAACAAACATTGATGAAAAGAGAAACTTGTATTACTTTTAAAATCTCCCTATAACCATCCATCATTCTCCAATCCTCTTCACTATTCTTATAGCTGAATTCAATCACTGATCTAAACTGATACATTGAAGGAAGCTAGTAAGTCTGCTATCATAGATCTAGAGTTGGCTCACAGAATAAGTACACTTTCTGAGAGAATGGAGTTCCAAAAACTACAGTAAGTGTTACGGAAAGCCAAATAAATTAAGTCACCACTGGGAAGGAGGGAGGGAGAGAGAGAAAGCGAAAAAGTGAGAGGCCATTATCTGATAAGTGACTTACAGTTTCTTTATGAACTCTCTCAGCTATCATTAAGTGAAATAAAACTGTCCCATACTGTTATTTTGGCATAATTATAGTTGGTTGACTCCTAAAGATGCTATAAATCTCAGTGGATAATTATAGGTTTTTGTGTATTTTTCATTTCAAATAACAGGAAATTGTACACTGTTTTTTCCCCTGGTCTTGTCTATGGTATCTGTATAATGACTAAAAAGATTGAATTTATTATACATGCAATGTTTTCCTATCTAGAATACCCATAAGAGTGTTTCTGTAAATCTTAACTGGTTGGAAAACAAAGAAACTGTCCAGAAACACAGATCTTTGAAATCATAAGACAACAATATATTAAAGTATATAAACAAAATGAATGGCCTCCAAACTAAGCATCTTTGCAAACATTAGTAATATTTTGCAAATTTATTTCTGGTAGCATTTTTTCCTCTGTGGGTATTTTAATGGTTTTTCTGGTGTTATCATCTTTGTCATTCCTCATCTTTTATTAATTTACTAAATGGGTTTTTAGAAAACAATTTAAGAAGAACATTAAAAGTGTTCTTTCACCGAAAGTGAAAAGTGTAATGACTCAGTGTCAAACCCTTCTTTAAAGCAGTTCGGTACATTTTTTCTAGTAGATGCTTTTGTTTGTTCCTATTGAACAAACTTCTAATGGCAGCAATGCATATCACTGTATTGACTGACCATAATCCTAGCTACTATTTGATTGAGATATGCTGTATGTAGGTGGCAAGTTACTATACTGTAACTGCTAAGAAATGTTGGGTTTTTTAACCAACACTTTATTCATCATTATGAGTTTGTTTCAGAAAGGGGTTGAATAAATTCATGTATTAACTAATATTAAGTGTTGGTCGCGCTGACTGAATTTTAGCTCTAGGACTGGAATCAGTTACTGTTTGAATATCAGATGTTAGAGAACATATATGGGAGGAAATGGCACTCCATACATAGGACAATTCTATACCTTCTTGCTACTCTAAGATACCAAACACAACACAACATAATATATTGTCAGTTTCTGTGCAGCGTCACTTAAAATTTGTCAGAAGATAACCATTTTTAAGGACCACTCAGTATGTCATTATGATTTGATCTGTATTATGTTAGATTTAGTTCATGGACTGGCTAAAACATATAAAGAATGCTTGCTGGAATTGGATATGTCAAGTTTAATGAAAATAAGGCCTAGGGTTGACATGATAGCTTCTCAGAGGTTGCCACAAAAAAGTGGGATTCAAGCTAGTCTCCAAAGCACCTGAGGGCAAAACAAGAAGCAACAAGTGGAAACTAATCAAGGAGAAAAACAACCTAGAACTAAGGAGAAATTTCCTTGACAGTTGTTAGTTGTGAAGTCGTGTCTGACCCATTGCGACTTCAAATTTTTTTACTACCAGTTCAGTGGGTGTGGCTGTGGGCAGTCATGTGACTGTGTGGACAATTTCTGTAAGCAGGGCAATAAATATTAGGCTACAAACATCACCAGAATGTTTTTTCCTGCCTTCCTTACAGGATTAACCCTGTAAAGTAGAAAAAAAACAAAAGGAGATTTCTTCTAACAACTGATTCTCCGAACTGCTTAAAAAATTTACTACCGGTTCTAGTGAACCTGCTAGAACCTGCTGAATTTCACATCTGCACTGTCTGCTTCAGTGACTCCATCCAGCCACATCATTCTCTGCCTTCCCCTTCTTCTTTTGCCCTCAATTTTTCCCAGCCTTAGGCTCTTCTCCAGTGAATCTTTCCTTCTCACTAGGTGGCCAAAGTATTTGAGTTTCATCTTCAGGATCTGGCCTTCTAGAGAGTAGTCAGGGTTGATCTCTAGGACTGACTTGTTTTTTTGCCTTGCAGTCCGAGGGACTCACAGGTGTCTTCTCCAGCACCATAGTTCAAAGGCCTTGATTCTTTGGCACAAATTCCTTGACAGTTAGAACAATTAATCAGTGGTACAACTTGCCTCCAGCAGTTGTGAATGCTCTAACACTGAAAATATTTAAGAAGAGATTGGACAACCATTGTCTGAAATGGTATAAGGTTTCCTGTCTGAGCAGGGGGTTCGAAAACCGCTAAAGTCCCTTCCAACTCTCCTGTTCTGTTCTGTTCTTCATTTACAGATCCTACACCTTCTCTTAAACTCCTTTTTGATCTTTATCTATTTTAGCTTTTTATATCTTTATGTATAATTTTATGCCTTTTAATTTCTTGTACCCCACCCACCTTATGCTGGTCTTTGACCATAATAGAGATTTGATTCAGTATATAGAGATAATCTGTTTGAATATAGACCCTGCTATTATGATCCATCACCTGTATACCAAGTTCACACAGGTAGGATCAGGATATAATGACTTTATAGAGAACTCTTAGAACAACCATTGATCATGCAGTAGCTATTTGTGGAATCAGGAAGGGTAAGCACTTGCAAAATCAACTTCTCTTCCTCTAAAATCTGAAACTGCAAGCCCAGAAGATCTCCAGCTTCAACTTTGAAGGCGGAGGAAGTTCCTGCTGGCTGCCACTCTAACTTCCACAAGCTCTGGCTTGAGCAAGAGTAGGAAATGTAAATAGCTACATCTCAAATTCAAATTTTATTGGTCACATACACAGTCATACATGGTACGATATGCAGTGAAATGCTTACACAACCGCAAG
>JAEANM010029350.1:0-10198 GCA_017656035.1 Myanophis thanlyinensis | reverse complement strand
TTTTTACTTGCTGTAAACCGCCCCGAGTCCCTTGGGAGAGGGTGCGGTATATAAATTTAATAAATAAATAAATAAATAATAGAAAGCCCTATTTTGATCCTATGTATTTATTAGTTTTTTCTTCAATATAATACTTTAGGAACTCTAGCAAATTTTACATACCTTGTGGTTTTTGTTGGCTGCTGCTCAACAAAACAGCAGTACAACTTAAGACAACAAGATTGCTTCTCTTTCATGGGTTCAGAGGAAAGTGAAAGCGATATCATAGGAGCATAGCAGAAAAACATGACTTATTGTACCAAATGAAAGTAGGAAAATATTCTGCATTGAGCAATAGAAACATAATCAATGTTCTTTTGTGGGCTTGGGTGTAGATGATTTTATCAGCAACAGCAAGTGGCAATAATTGATTATAAACTCAAAAAGCACTGGTACCTGGTAATATCATTTATTTATTGTAATTTATCAAACAAACAAACAATAACAGTAAAAACGGATACAAGAATAAGAAAAATAAAAAAATACAACGACAGGGATGATAGGCACATTCATGCACTTATGCACACCCCCTCTACTGTCCAATTAGGTATGGTATAAGGTCCACAGAAGTCGATTTGTGACTGAAACTATGAGAATCAGTAGCAGATACAACTGAATCAGGTAGAGCATTCCAGGCTTTGACAACTTTATTACAAAAGTCATATTCGAGTTTGGAATGATTTACATTAATTTTAAAGCAATTGTCAGCATGTGTGTTATTGTGATTGAAACAGAAAAAGTCATTTACAGGTAGAACATTACTGTGTATAATTTTATATGCAATACCTAAGTCTGACCGCAAGCGGTGCAGTTCTAAGTTGTCCAAACCAAGAATTTTAAGCCTAGTAGCGTAGGGAATTCTATTGTGTATAGAAGAGTACAAGACATTTCTCGTGACGTACCTCTGGACCCGCTCAATTGCATTGATATCAGTCTAAATTGTCATATTGTGCTTGGCGAGCTAAGAAAATGTGTGATAGAATCTCTTGCTGTAATTTTTACAGTTTAAAAATAGTAGTGGGTTCAAGAAAGTTGCACTAGAAGTGGGACATTTTATTTTGTCACCCACATCATACCAGTGATTCAAACTGTTTCTGAAAAAGTTTACCAGCTACCAACTTAAGGGGATATGAAACTTTTTCTCAATAAAAAACTTTATTTTTTTTCAGGGAATAATTCAATAATTCAAATGGGATAATCCCTATCACAAGTGGTAGATGGAAAGTTTCTTTTTACCATTTTATTGAAAAATGTGGGTCTTTTAATGGTGGAAAGTCTGTTTTAGGACTCATACTACCTAATTTATGTTTGCCATCTGAAAATGGTTAAAATTCAATTCAATCCTTTATTGTGTATGTGTGCGTGCACACACACACATTATTCCACTGATATGTGCATATTGCATGTTGCACTGTCACTGTGAGTCTGTTGTATTAGGTCTAGTCGTGGTGTTATGTGGCATTTAGAAGTCGGATGGCCTATGGATAGAAGCTATTTTTCAGCCTATTTGTCCGGCTGGCTATGCTTCTGTATCTCCTGCCTGATAGTAGAAGTATGAAGAAAAGATTGACATGGGGTTGCAAAATGATTAGAACATCTCTATAAAAACTTGGGGCTGTAAGATGCCAACACTTATATAAGTCCTAATCAGAAAAAAGGGGGAAGGGGGAAAGACCATACAGTTTCATGTGTTATACTGTCTAGGGTCAGAGGAGTTGGTCAGCTTGTTCAGGAAAATGATCAAGGAGAAACAATGAATTCCACAACTCCAAGCTAGTCTAGTTCTCTTTCAGCTGCTGTTATTTCTTTGGTTCTTCTGCATTAGATGTCACCTGGCCCAAATCCCGTGTACTGGATCACTAGGAAGGTGGGGCTTGGGGATCCATGGACACAGCCAGTGTTGCATTTTGCATTTACGTGCCTGGCACGGAAAGATCTACTGTAGGTAAATGCTGTGGAGGGAGTTGTTGATAATGAAGTCAGAGCCTGTAAAACATGATTTTATAGGGAAGTAAAATGAAAGTCCCATATTGTTCCTGTGTATGACAGTGTGTAAATTACCATTCTGATGACCTTCATCCAACAGAGAAATGACAGGGCGTGGGAGAAGAGAAGAGAGGAAGAGACAGGGTAGATGAAGGGACAGGACAGCAGCTCCAGATGGAAGATGGAAATGGCATTTTCTGCCTTTCACAAGGGATCCTTGCAGCTTCTGTTACCAATAAAGTAATCTTAATAATGACACCTTAGGTACCAAACTGCACTGGGGAAAGCTGGGTGTAGATAGCAGGCCCTTCACTATGCTTTTTCACCTGTCCTGGAGCAGAAATCAGCAACAAGCTGGTGACGAAGCCTGTCATAAACAATTCGTCAACAGGGAATAGAGAGGGAGAAAGGAAAAGCAGAACGAAGGAAGGAAGAGGCTGAGCACAGCAGTGTTCACTAGTGGGTGAGATGATTAACGATTAACCCCCCTTGCCTCCTGCCTCCACCCATTCGGGTAGTATAGGCCTTGAAGTGCAGCAGATTCTTTCAGAGAAATATCTGAAATAAAGGCCAACAGATAGGGGACGCCGGCAAAATCAGTTGGAGAGGTTGAGGGGGCCAATAACCTCTGGCTGTGGAATCGCTGCAATCTGGCCCGTGTTTGCAGATGATAATGCGCCTTTCCAAAGCCCTGATAGACATGGAGATGGCAGATTACAGTGCAGCTTTAGATCCTGCATATACGACACTGGAGTTTGAGAACATGCAAGTCTTGGCAATGGGCAGTGGTAAGTCCATTTCAGAACGTTGTTTTTCTCTATCAGAGTTGGGGTCGGGACAGGAAAGATTCAGAAGTCAATTTTTTTTTGACAGCAGCCAGATAGTGTGGAGAAAACATGATTGCAGTAATGCTTAGTTCCATCCTCCACCAATGTAAAAGTCTGGAGGTTGAGGAGGTTTTGGTGCCCCAAGCACAAATCCCTGTAAGATTTTCTCTGAGACTCTGCTTAGTTTTCCCCAGCTGACATTTCACAGGATGGGTTGCAGTATAGGAATCAAAGCCCCAATATTGTTTTCTCTTGCACTACACACAAATCTGACTGTGGAAAAAAAATAGGAAGAAGCCAGAGAAAGAAGCATGGTTGGAAAGTATACAAGGGAAATAAATGAAATGGGATGATTGTTCCCATAGGAATAGGTTTTAAAAGAAGGAATGCAACATCTAAGTTTTTATTGTTCAAAAAGAGGTTGGAATTCAAGGGCCTATTAGGAAATGAAATTATTATTTTGGTAGAGTTATACCTATGAAAACTCTTCATATTGTCCGTGCCATAATAATCTGCAGTTAGAGTGAAGCATAATCTGGGTTCTGCCACCATGATTCTACTATACATTTGTGTTTGAGAATAAGACTCTATAAACATAATTGATTCTAAATTATAATTGAAATAATTCTAAATGGGTACACAATCCCACCCAGGATTAAAATTGTAGTGAAATACGATTATGATTATTACTTTTATTACTATTATCATTTCACGCAATAATGTAGCTGTATAATTTAGAAAATACTTTCTATTGTCTTTGTATGGACACTTTCACACTTCATGTAGGATGTTACAAGAAGTGATCATTACTATTTCTATTATGATTAATTATAAGCTCAGTCTGTTTTCTTATATTGTGCATTTTTTGCTTAAAAGCTGTGATCGTTCCCTCGATCCTTTTCTTTATTTTAATTGGCATAACACCATGTACTTTATTGCCTCAATGAGTCTGATAGCTTCAGTGGTTTTCATTGAAATTCAGAGCTTTTTTCTATTTGGAAAACAGCATGCTATGAAATGGGCTAGTTTGTGATAATTTTTGTTCTTGTCATTAGAGAGATGTATTCTACATTTTCTGGAAATTGTACCTGATTTCCTTACTGTCATATAACAATGTTTTAGGACATCTTAAATGGAAATACAGTTGTATGCCTGTACATAAACATGGCACTATGGAAGATGTTCTATGGAGAAGTGCAAAAGCATTCCCAGCTCCCTTCTGTAAACTACAATTCCCAATCATCTTTGGAGAATATCTATTGAAGGTTTAGTGATAATTGTCTCAATCTTTTATTTGGAATATTACTGCCAATTTTTCATTCTTACATTTTTGAAGTATCTAACTCTAAGTATTAACATTATAAGTTAACGTTTAAAAGCTAAGAATAGAGGTGACTAAAATGAAAGTTGTTTCTGAAAGGTTGAATGTAGAACATAACTCTCCAAACTACTAAAATTGGCAATGAATGAGTATTCAATCTTCAATTTTTTTTCTCTCTTTACCCATGGGCAGATTTTTACAACTTTTTGTATAGTAGCTTGATTACAGTATCTAGGGTCACCGCAAAGTGGGCATTGACATTTGGGTGTGGCTGTTGCTGACACCTGCTGGAAATTGACTGAATGAGAAAGAGTCATCTCTACATAAATATATCTTGGGTGCACAGGGAGGCACATGCACTCTGTTCTTCATTTTATAAAATTTTACCAAACTATTAAAAGACTATTACTTGCACAATCCTATAACAATCTGAACATATGCAGCTGTTAAAAAGATAAATACAATGTATCCTTATACATATAGTTATTATACAATTTATCTTTATGCATATAATTATAAAATATACATGCATTCATGCACTTACATGTAATTTTCAAATCAAGGGAAGCAATAATTCCTCTATTGTTTACATTGGTCAGGCTCCCTTCTGTTCATTCATACTATATTCTAAGGAAGATTCATAGAAACTGCAAAAGGCAAAGTGAAAGGCAGATAGAGATAATCAAATAAAACAAATTCTTATGCGGATGGGCTTGGGAAAATGGGTATCTTTAATCTTGAAAATACAAAGGGATATAATACAAGTAAACCTTATAACATAACCACAATTTCTAATGCTAAGTGAGACATTTGTTAAGCGAATTTTGTCTCATTTTACAACCTTTCTTGCCACAGTAGTTAAATGAATCACTGCAATTGTTAAGTGAATCTGGCTTCCCCATTGATTTTGCTCGTCAGAAGTTTGCAAAAGATGATCACATGACCCTGGGACACTGCGGTCGTCATAAATATGAGTCAGTTGCCAAGCATCTGGATGCTGCAATGGTCATAAGTGTGAAAAACAGTCATGTCAGTTTTTTTTCAGTGATGTTGTAATTTCAAATGGTCAGTAAATGAACTGTTGTAAATCAAGGACTACTTGTAATCCTTGCCAAGTCCTGGAAGAAATACTAAACCAACATTCCTGACTTTTGTCATCTAAGAGTCTGAGACACAGAATAACAGTCTTAAATTACAGAAAGGTACACCCCAGTTGAATATGGAGAGAAACCTCATCACAGTATAAGAGTTCAACATACCAAGGCCACCTCTGTAAAAATTTGCCATTTGGCTAATGCATGCAGATAAATGCATAAATACGACAACTTTCACAAGAACTGATCACAAAGCATTGATCTCACCAGGGAGAGTCTGTAAAATAACAATCTATTTGATTTATGATACAATGAATTCTTTATCTTGTTTTCTTTCCCTTTACAATTATCATTTAATTACTTGGTACAATTTGTTGTACAGCATAGCTGCTTGGTTATATAAGTGACCAAAGAAATGCCAACTTGACTATTATCTGATCCTTATCATCTCTTATTTCACTGCCTTCTTCATGTGCAGTTTCACATTTTCTATCAGAATTTCCTTTTTCTCTTGCAGGTGTTTGTTGGAAAATTAGGATCAGTTGGTACAGAGTAGGAATAGTTACTTAACTCTTTAAAATTTGTATTATGAAATATTGTGTAGTATTGCAGTAATTAAATGTGCACACTCATCATTACTAGCAATATCACCCATTAACCCACCTTGCTTGCTATTCCAGAAGAGCAGAAGGTTAATTTTAATTGATAGGATCCAATGTGGCAGCGAGAAGAAAATATGTTTGCAGTGGAAAGAGAAGTTCTGAATTACAAACCCAACAAATACAGAGGAATAGTTTTCAAGCTGCCCTTTTGCATTTTAAAGAAAATACATATAAGTCATTAAGAAGATAATTCTGCCATTATATTTATTCACTAATTTTTAAAAAATTTCCAAATGATTTCTGAAAGTCTTGAGTTAGCTAGCATCTTGGCCAGCAAAAACTCAAACACAGTTCAAAATATCATGGATGAGTTATTATGATTGATATTGCTGATTATTTATAGCATCATTAGTGTACATTAGGAAGGAGATTATTTGGACATCTGGCAATCAGGTATAGAATTTAATAAAGAAACTGTATCACTCACACTTGTGGATGATCTTTTGAGATACCTGATGAATGTACCATTTCCTTATTGTACACTGAGAGCATATGCACTGAAGACAAATTCCTTGTGTGTCCAACCACACTTGGCCAATAAAGAATTCTATTCTATTCTATTCTATTCTATTCTATACTGGGATTGGAGCAGTACAGTCCTTCTGGTTCTCCTTGATCTCTTGGAAGCTTTCAATATCATTGACCTTAGGGTCTTTCAGGACCATCTTCAAAAGATTAGAGGGCAATGTTCTGTAGCATTGTTCCTTCTTCCTCCTGAATGGTTGGTTGGTTTTAGAGCATTTGGAAGAGTGTTGCTGATAATTATTGTGGAGGCCCAGACAGTAATGGGTGTACCTCCATATCCATAGCTGGCCCTCCTAGTTTAGGAATCAACTTAGTTTCTGTTTTCATGAGAATAAGCTAAACTCTGGAAGAGGAAGTCCCTGTTTAGGGCTTATCTATGCTACTAATTTCTCTCTCACCCCCTCTCCTCCATTCATAATATCAAAACAGAATACTAACTCACTTTGCAAGGCAATTGGAACAATGTAAATGAAATGCTCAATAAACACTGAATGAATGTGTTATATACACAATGTGACTTTAAGCCTAATATAAGATCCTTAAGGAAGCTTCCAATATAATTATATAAACTATGTTAGGGTCTAAATGTCAACTTTAATAACTTTAAATTATAAAAATGTTTATTCCTTCTATTTTTGTAATAAAATATTTACTATAATGCTTTAATCTATAACAATATTTTCATCTGTAATATGTCCTTGCCAATAAATTGTAGAATTGTCCTGACTCCAGACTTGATTTTGTCTTTATTTCAGATTCTCAAGAGGGAAATTATAAATCTGAAGTCAATAGCAAACCAAGAAAAGAAAGAACAGCTTTCACCAAAGAGCAAATCAGAGAGTTAGAAGCAGAGTTTGCTCATCATAACTACCTCACCAGGTTGCGGAGATATGAAATAGCTGTGAACCTGGATCTCACTGAAAGACAGGTATGGATAGAGAACAACTAATGGTGTTCCGAACAGGGTTGTCAATTACCTCATGCTAGATCAAATTAAGTTAGAAATAGACATAAGAATGCACAGAATGAAATACAATTATAATGCAACATTTGTATAATTTATATCCCTACTGGGTAACATTAATTATCTTTAAAAAAGATATTTCCAGAATTAGTTAGCACACTATAACAGCATGGAGAATTAATTATCTTAGTCTTTGTCTGACAGAGACACTATCCATTTATTCATCCTGCCCGCTTTCTCTCAATGACAGCATGATTCCTTTTATTTCCTTTATCAAATCTCTCTATTGTAATCCCTATTCATCCAAACTCACACTTCACTTAATTCTGGCATTTAAAATAATTCCGAAGCAAACTGATGTTGAAGTTGCTAATAAAAACTGAGCCAGATGCTTGGTAAGTATGTATACCTTTGTACATATATGAAACTTACTTTCACATGCTCGGGAATAAGATCTTCTGAGACATAGTCAGAGGAAGGATTATGCTATGTTCTGTGGCTTTGTTTTAATTAATGACATTGCTATGATGCTACTATAGCATAAGCAAACAGATACAATATAAACAGAAATAGTATAAATAAACAGAAACACAGTTAATCTCATACTAGGTATAAGTTATCTGTGTTTTTTTTTTCTTTTTTGTACTCCACTAAACTATTCATTCTCTATTAGGAATGAATTTTATATCAGTAACAGAGAGCACACTTTTCATGCAATGTCATTAACTAAAACAAAGCTACACAACAGTAGTATAATCCTTCCTCTGACTATGTCTGTTTCAAAAGTTCCTGAGCATGTGAATTTTTTGAAAATCACTTCCTGAAAAGTCCCACATATGAGATCCCATGGAGCTGATATTCATCAATATGGATAGTACTGAGCTAAATGGCCCCATGTTTCACTTCAAGTTTTGTTTCCAATAAATTAAAATTACATTTAGGATTTCTGTGCTTAGGTGGGGTGCCTTGACTCTCAGTGATTATGGATGTATTTATATTCCCTTCTTGATTACAGTACTGAAGTGATTTGTCATTGTCTTCTGGAATCTTTATTTTTATATTCCATCCCACTCTAATCCATAGCCCCACCCCCACCCCAATTTTATGATTTTGTCCTATCCAGGCTAAAGTGTAATATTAATCAGAACAAACTTTACTTAGTTTCTTCAAAATTAGCCAAGGTCAGCCACCTACTGGTAGCTTATTCAAATCACAAATCAGCCATGAAATGACTATGAAGCCATTGACCTGGAATTCATACTGTCAAATATATAAATCTATTGTCTAAATTTAAATCTATGATCTCAGATGCTATTGGCACAATTTAAAAAGTGATTTTTAAAGGAAACCCATTCATTTATGTTAATGATAAAAATGAAGGTAATGTCTAAAACAGAAACAAATCACATTAATTCTTTAAAGTAAAAAGAAAAAAGCACCAAGGGATCTTAGAACAAAAAATAAAATAAAATAAAATAAAAATATGCAGCATGAAGAACAACATATGTATTATTACATGTAATTTCATTGATCTTAGCTCCATTACATCAGATACATTTAATCAACAAGTTGACTTTAATCCAAAATATTATTAGAGAACAATGATAGAAAGGATAGAAAGATATAATTAATACAGGTAGTCCTTGCTTAACAACCTTAATTGAGAATGGAATCTCCATTACTAAGAAATGCACTCAGTAGGTGAAATGTTATATAACTATATTGCTTAGTGATGGCAGTTTGGGTAGTAATTACATCAGGATCTCACATATGTCTTCTGCCCCACCTACGCTTGCCTCTACTTTCCCTCATTTGCTTATGTCTTCCCTCAGGCCTATTCCCTATTGGCAATCCTGCATGTTGCTGCCCTGACTGTCCCACTTCTCTGTACTGTCCCCTCCCTTCCCTGCTCTCTACCCACTTTTTCATGAACTTTTCTGGCCCAGCTTCTTCTGCCACCCACTTTTGCTATTTGCTTCATCCTGCTACTGACAAATCAGGTCTCGATTGGCCGTTGTGAGGCAACTGATAGCAATACAAACTCTTCCTTCTGCCACATGCAGTCTTTCCAATGTCTCTGGAAGACCTCCCAGAGAAGCATGTCTCTGCAAGGCCTGCCCCTCATGAAGAGGCAGGCCTGCCCCTCATGAAGAGGTAGGCCAAGCTTGCCACATCAGCAGTGGGTGGAAGAAAATGACAACAGTCATCTGGGGCCGTTGGAACAGAGTGGCTGGGGTAATAGGATGCAGGGCTGTCAAAGGAGGACAAGTGTGAGAGAAATAGGTATGTGGAAGGAGTTGAACTCCGAATCATTCATATGGATGGGCTCCAAAGGACCTGAATTTTGGTCCCATGAATATGTGAGTGCTGTAACAATCATAAAGTCAAGGACAGGCTGTAATTACCATGTGCTCAGTGTTTCACCCTCTTTTTAATAGGAAAGTTTTGGTCAAAAACACACAACTCACAGAAAGACAGACAGACAGACAGACTGAGGCAGAGACAGAGAATGCGGGGTGGGGGAGAGGGAGAGAAGAGGAAAAATGAAGCAACAAATGAAGCGGGAGTGAAATGATTGTAGTGTCCCCAAAGCAATCATTCAATTTTTTTGGTAATCCATAAAGAAATAATTGATTATGTTGCTGCTGCAGCACCCCCAGCATAATTTGAGATATATCAAAACTGTACAAACTCTCAAGGAAGGGAGTATGAGAGAAGAAAAGAGTCACCAAACTGCTACTGCACAGATCTCTCTCTCCCTCTCTTTCTCCCCTCCCTCC
>JAEANM010029349.1:0-10198 GCA_017656035.1 Myanophis thanlyinensis | reverse complement strand
GGGGTAACAGAATCAAACTCGTCCCAGAGAATCTCACCTAAGACCGGCCCCTCCCTCCCATCTAGAGAAGCCCAGTCAGAGTCCAGCCCTGTCCGAATCTGAGCGATTTTATCTTGCAGAAAACAGGAGAAATCCTCGGCCCATCCTTGCAAGGGATCTTCCCGATCCCTCTGATCAAGGAGGGAGCGGGTCACCCTAAACAGGGCGGCCGGGCGGTTTTCCGCAGACGCAATAAGTGCGGAGAGATAGGAACATCTCTCCGTCCTTATCGCCACTTGTTCAATGTTCAAATGTTCAAAAGGATCACTGCTTAAGATCTTAAACCTTCAATTTTAACCTTTTTTCAGATTTAATGTCAACTTTGAGATAATTCACAATCAGAAAGCATTGTAAAATGATCCACACAATCTTTATATATAAAGGGCTACCCTAAAAACCTATAAACCTAATGACGGTTTATATTTTCCTACCTTTTTTTCATATTGTGTAGGTGTAATTGGTAAAGGAAAAGAAATAGCTCCATTACCAAAGGGTGACTCTTTCAGTAATTTTAATTCATTCTCATATAAATATTAGAATATTAGAAAAAAAGCTAAATAGCCACTGATTGGAGTAAAAACTTTAAAGTTTCAGGAGAAGGAAGCATATCTGGGATGGGAATCCTCACTTCATACTATAGCCATCTCTTTATTTTCCTCTTTCTTTTCATTGTTTTTTTTAAAACTGGAAACCAGCAGCAACAGCATCCACAATTATTCCACAGAATAATCAAAACCCTTTTTAGGAATCTACACCCTGATGTATCATCCTTCCAAACATGGTGGGATTAAAAAAGAAAGCTGCTATTCTGTAAATGACCACCTGCCACTTAGAACCAAGCCAGAGAAGCATAAAAGTGTTAATTAAGCCAATGGAAGAGTAGGAAATAGAAGTGCCAGATTTAAACTGCTGTGGGTATATGAAGCGACCACACAATGTGGACATTAGGTAATGAATTACATTCAGTGGCTCATTCTAATATAAAATGCAGACTCTCCTCATACCATATCTGGTTAGTTGCTATTCAGTAGGAGCCAGGAAGGCCATTCATGTTTTCAAAAAATATCAGATGATGAGGAAGTCTGGAAAATTTAAAGAAGTGGTGTTGTTCTTACCTGATATGCTCCTTCTCATTGTGCTGAGAATACAGTCCAAGAATGGGCGTGGCCCCCTGTCAGATGATCTGTGACTGAGCCAATCAAAGAGTCTGCCTTATGTTGGTGAGCCCATTGCTTCTTAATGACATCCAACACAAATTGAGGTGTCGGAATGTCAGTACTTTCCGGAACTGGAAAGGAAAACAAACTAGTAGTACCAGACTGGGGAAGAGAGGTAGCTGAGTAGGAAGATCTGAGTTCACTTGTGACCTTTGCCTTACTAAGCAATGATTTGAAAAGGTCTGGTGGGAAAAGGCCTGTAATAGCAGGGGTTTCTGGAGCAACTGTCTCATCCTCAGAGAGGGCAGACTCCCTATGTCCTTCCTCTGCCAGTGAATCCTCGCTGTATGCAGATGATGCATAGAATCTAACTCTGTGTCTAGAAAGGGCTCCCTCCGATGGAACCAAGGAAAAAGCATAATCTTGGAGTACATGTGCTGATGCCTGGAAGCTGTGTTGGAGGCCTGCAAAACCCTGAGCTAATGCCTGTGCAATCATAGAGTTCAGGCCAGCAAGTGTCCCCTGCGAGTCCTCAGAGGCCCTGAGCCCTGCAGCTGTGGGGTTAAAAGTGGTCTCAGGTAGCATAGTAGAAACCTGAACCTGTGGGGGATAAAATGCAGGTTCTCCCGGGGAGAGAGAAAGGTGATCAGGAAGACTTGTCTCAGTGGAAATCTGAAATGTCTTCTCCTGCAGGCGTCTTTCAGCCCTTGCAAATTCCCTCTCTAGGGCCCTATGCCTCAAGGAAGCCAATTTATCTTCCGTCCTAAGCTTATGAGGCCTGTTTTTAGAAGATCGTGGCTTGGTGGAAGGCCTGAGAGAGGATTTGGAATTTTTGCTGGTTTTTTAATTCCCCTGCGAAGTAGAAGGGGCTTCAACTAGGGCCTGAGGCTCTGAGGCCTCCTGAGCAGAATTTAGATCCATTCATGGATAAGAGCAGGCCAGCAGCAGTTAGTATTTAAACAGAGAAGAAAAACTGATACACAGAAAACTGCCTGACAACTCCTCTCTGTGATGGGAGGGGCACTGAGCAATTGAAGTTCCAACCACCAAAAAAAGGCCAAGAAGCCTTGAAAACAATCAAGAGGAAATAGGGCTTGACAAATTCACAAATCCCCTCCCCAGGGATCACTCACAGTTGGTAGATAGAGAGTTCAGTCACTGACAGGCAAAAAAGGGCAGATCAATCGATTAAAACAAGTTCCTCTCCCTCCCCCCGAGAAGAGGGGAGGAAACAAAATAAATTGAGTTAGGCTGAAGTAGTGGCCATGCCTGGTTGTTAGCCGGCTTCTCGCTAAGGGGCCAATAACTGCAGAGGCAGTTCTGGGTGCGATTGCTCTCCTCCTGAGAGAAGGCACACACAATGAAATTTGCCTTGGCCACTGGTTTCTTCTAAGGTGCTGAGCCGATAACTCTCCCCAGCCAGGGAGGACTGGCAGAAGCAACATTGGTCAGCCCAAAGCAATTAGAGGATGCCCTCTCCTGCCAGAGAGGCTTGGCCTGACAGGAAGGAAGATGAGTGATCAAAACCAGCAGGAGGGCTCTCCCCAGCCAGGAAGGCATCTATATGGCCACTGAGAACTGCTGGCCTCAGGCGGCAAGGCTTTCAACGTGGATGGTTCTCCCCAGCTGGGGAGGCCAGAGCCAGCTAAGTGCAAAAGAAGGCTGTGTGGGGAAAAGACACCCCCCGGCCAAGGGGGGGGGTTTGCACTGAATGGATAGTTAAAATGGTGCTCTTAGCACAAAGAAGGGGCTCTTCCCAGCTGGGGAGGCCACGATGACAACAGCGCTCTTTCTACCAGCCAGTAGAAGAGGCTGCAGAAGTGAATAGAAAAAAGGGAAAAAAATAAAATAAAAAGGCTAAAGTAAGTAAGAACTAGAATCCAAGAATAGCAGGAACTCAAGAAAATACATCAGATCGATCTCTGACTGAGCCTAACAACTGGAGATACCAGCAGAAGGCAGACTCTTTGATTGGCTCAATCACAGATCATCTGACAGGGCCCACGCCCATTCTTGGATTCTATTCTCAGCACTATGGAGAATTGTGCGTGTATGTTTTTTGACATTTTGTTTTGTTCTAATAAAGTCATTATCAGTCAGGGATATTATGATGTAGCATCTTTCCCCAAAGATTTATGATTATAAAGCTACAAATTAAGAAGGGCACCAATTGCGCCTTTGCTCAATTTTGAACAAGGAATAGGATTTTTTAAAAAGATCTTGTAATAGAGGTAATAGTTGAGTAAGTAAGCAGGCACTCCTTCCACTCTTTCACATAATATTAAATCTCTGTAGGATGAGTGGATGAAAATGCAAGTCATGATTATTTCTGAAGATGGTACAATTTGTTAGATGTTACTTTGGCCAATATTCTTTTTAAGGTAGACATTCTTGCCTTTGTTTCTTCTCTCTTTCTACCTATATTGTAAGACAATGAGTTTATCACTAGCTCTTAGCCTCTTATCTTTAAAACCATATCTGACTTTGTAAGAACAGTTTTGTATAGTGGTAAAGACACAAGGCTAGAAAGTGGAGGACCACAAATTCTAGTTCCACCTTAAAGCCCTGGATGACATTGGGCCAGTCATTCTCTTTCAGTCAAATTAAAAATACAATGGCAAATCATTTCTAAAAATATTTGCCAAGAAAGTTGCAGGCATTTCTCCCCATGAATCAATAACAGACTCAAAGCAACACACACACACACATGCTTTATTCTTTTATATCCTTCTGTATCTTTAGTTCCTTTAACATCTTCCTACAACTTATTTATTTAGAATGTTTTAATTCCTTAATACCCTCCTTTTACTGAAAGAATAGGCAACCCTTTGGGAGTAGCACAGAACATGTATCATGGACACTAACAAAATGGCTGTCACTGAAGTCTTGTGTATAGCCAATTACAAAAGATCCATTACCTAGAAGCAAACTGGTTTGATTATTCTCTGACTTGTTATTAGCTCTCCTGTTAGAATACTTCGAAGTAGCTTCATATTTTCCTTTTTAAATGAACAGAACCTGAAAGATCATAGTCAAAGTAAATATAGAGTCTGGCTGTTGACTATGAGCCGATTGGTGCCTAATGGATCCTGACTGTAATCCTAGGAGAACTAAATCAAACTGAAACTGATTTAGTTAAAGTGCATACAGTTATTTCTCCTTCTCCTGCTGTTTTCTAGTCCAGATTTTAAATGGTAAGCTCCTTGTAATCAAATCATCTGAAAACTTCATATTCAGGAATGATGCTGCACTTGTGCAAAATAGTAGCGGCAGAAGGGAGGGTGTTCCATCATTTATTACATAAAAATCAATACATGGATGGGCCTCTTTATGACAGGTGATAAATAGCAACTTGTAGTCAAGGAGATAAAAATCTGGACCACTTTAGAATTAATCATGTCATGTGTGCCCCTGATGTTTCACTTTGCATTTAATTTACATTCCATCCATAATTCAGCAATTTTTATCTTTGCTACATAAATTCTTCTGACTCAAGCAATAATTTGTTCTCAAAGCCAGTTTGCTATGGGTCCATCATGTTAATGCTTCAGATTGCCACAAAAAATTAGTTGCTGTATTGAAATAAATAAACAAACAATAGCCATCATAGTGATACAAAAAAGTTAAATCTTTCATTATGCTTGATGCTGCTGTAAAGAGCTGTGCAGTTAAATGAAAAGTGCACATCTTGCGGGGATGCTGGTGTCCTATCTGCTTTAAGAAGAGGAGTAAAAAACAACTTATAAAATCTATCTGATGATTTAAGATTGATCTACTGGAAATTGCCCCTCAGGAGTTGTGAGAAAATATATTCACTTTGAATGGAAAAAACTGTCGAGTTTTTTCCATTCAAAGTGAATATATTTTCTCTTTATTACTTTCTCTCACCCACACACATTCCACAGGCAATGAAGGTGGGATATGAGAGAATTAAATCTACCCAAGCAGTGACCAAGCATCGAGCACATGGCAACTGACATGTCCGCCATGACCACTTTCGCGCAATTCGACTCCAAGACGGAGGCATAGGATGCCTTCATCCTCCGTTTTGGCTTCTTCCTAAAAGCAAATCGGATGACGGACATCCCCAATGATGAAAAACTACTGTTTTCTTGGGCCACAAGTATTCGCAATGGCTGCAATGTGTGATTGAGATCACCTGGTCAACATTACAAGAGAAGCTGAAAGCCTACTATGCACCCCAGCCCTCGCAAATGGCACTACGGTATGCCTTCCATAACAGAAATCAAAGAGAAGGTGAAAGCATAGCTGACTTCCTAGCCGCAATTAGGGAGGCAGCAATAGACTATAAATTCCCCAAATTATACTACACGTTTTGGGACTGTTTCATTTGCGGCATCACAAACAACAAACTAAGAAGAAAGCTGCTGGCAAGGAGCACACTCACACTCCAAACTGTGGTTGAAGAAGCCACTGCTGCTGAAGCAGCTGACAAAACCCCAAGGGCAAATGCCAACAGAGAACAAGCCACCATCCACCATGGGATTGTCAAAGAGATTGAGGACACAGATTCAGTAGATGATGACCATGTGCACCAGTTAAAGTCCACCTGGGGGGCCAAGATGGCCACTGGATCACAACTGACTACATGTGGAGGTTGTGTCAGGAATCACCCCCATGCAAACTGCTACTACCAGCAAACCATCTGCAGATGGTGCCAAAAGAAAGAGCACCTCTCTAGAGTCTTCTGGGCAACCATACCAACAGGAACAGTAAATCAAGGACAGAGACCCCAACCAGCCAAGTGGAGACAATACTGACCCCAAAAGAATGAGGACGAATGCCACACCATTTTGGTCAAGACACACCAAATGATGGGAGAAAAGGGGAAAACACAAAGGAACAGGCAGGCAAAGATCATGACCCTGGTCAGCATCCATGGACAGCCCTGCGAAATGGAAGTGGATACCAGGTCAGTGCTAAGCATAATGGCATGGAAGAAAATAAAAACACTAAACCCCAAGCTGAAAGTGCAGGATCTCCAGCACTGCACAACAACCCTGCGGGACTACCAGGGGAATCACATTCCCATCATTGGCACTGGGAACTTCCCAGTAATCTACAAGGACTTTAGTGGTGAACTCCCCTTTATCATCATCCGAAGGAACCTGCCCAGCCTCCTGGGACTGGACTGGTTTGAAGAACTCAGGATGAACATCTCTGGGGTCCTGTGCATTGCTGACTAACCCAACAAGGACATCACTGGGGAATTTGAAGACATCTTCAACTATGAGGGAAATACAGGGGGACCCTATCTCTTTCAGTCTAGATCCCAGGGTGGCACCAATCAGACTAAAGCCAAGAAGAGTCCCTTTTGCATTAAAACCAAAGGTTGATGAGCAAATCGACAAACTGATTAAACAAGGGATCCTAAAGCCAGCTGATCATGCCAAATGGGAAACCCCCATAGTAACGCCAATCAAACTGGATGGGTCGATCAGAATCTGCGCTGATTACAAATGTACTATAAACAAGGCATTTCAGCTACACGCATATCCCGTACCGATGGTGCAACACCTTCTCCATTCCCCAGGGCAAGGCAAAATATTCACCAAACTCAACCTGGCCCAGGCCTACCACCAACTACCGGTCGATGAAGTAACAGCAGAAGCACAGACCATAGTGACCCATAAGGGTGCACTTAAATGCCACCGACTCCAGTTCAGGGTCAGCATAGCACCGGGTCTGTTCCAGTCACTCATGGAATTTCTCTTGCAGGACATCCCTGGAGTAATCCCATATTTTGACAATGTGCTGATTGCAACGGACAACAGAACCAACCTCAACAAACTCTGAGCCACACTGAGGAAGTTCCAAGAAGCTGGCCTCAAGGTAAAAAAGGAAAAATGCCACATCACGGTACCAGAAGTGAAATTCCTGGGATTTAAAATAGATACCACAGGAATCCATCCCACCAAAGAAAAAAACAAGGTGATCCAAAGTGCATCCACACCAAAAAACAAAATTGAGCTACTAGCCTTCCTGGGACTGCTGAACTTTTATAGCATCTTTCTCAAACAAAAGGCGACTGTAGCTGAACCATTCACAAACTCTTAAATAAAACCCCCACCTGGAAATGGGGCCAAGAAGAAGACCGAGTTTTCCAAGCAGTTAAAAACCCAATGTCCTCAGAAAGCCTGCTAGTCCAATACAATGAGAAACCCTCCTGACCCTAACGTGCGATGCCTCCCCCTTCAGAGTGGGAACAGTCCTAAGTTACCAGCTACCAGACAGACAAGAGGCACCCATTGCATACTTCTCCAGAACCTTGTCAGCAGCAGAGATAAACTACAGCCAGCTGGACAAGGAGGCTTTAGTGGAAGTATCAGGAATAAAATGTTTCCATGAATATCTATATGGCCACTGATTCAAACTAATCACAGACCACAAGCCGCTTCTAGGACTACTAGCGGGGGATAAACAGATGTCCCAAATCTTATCCCCCAGAATGACATGCTGGACAGCATTCCTGGCCGCATACAATTACAATATTACCCACAACCCAGGCACAGACATCTCAAACACCGACGCACTCAGTGGATGCCACCACCCCACAAGAGGGGAGGACCCGCACCAGCAACACAGATCTTAATGATTGACAACATGAAGGAGTCCCCAGTCACAGCCAACGACGTTGTGAAACACACAGGAAAAGACAGCATGCTCACATGCATACTTCACTGGGTCCTGAAAGGTTGGTTGATGCAGTCGCAAGGTGTGAAGTTCAAAAAATACAAAACCTGGCAACACGAACTGTCAGCAGAGTGAGGATGCCTACTTTGGGGAAACCACATAGTGATTCCCCAGAGCCTACAAGAAAGAATAATCAACGACCTACATGGGGGACATCCTAGCATAGTGCGAATGAAAGCACTAGCCAGAAGCTACATTTGGTGGCCTGAAATGGACGCGGACATAGAGCACAAAGTAAAGAGATGTGACCCATGCCAGCAATCCAGACCAGCACCACTAGCGGCTCAATCTACAAAATGGGAGGTACCCAGGAATCCATGGTCACCACTGCACATAGATTTTGCTGGCCCAATTCAAGGACAAATCTTTTCATCATCATAGACGCTTACTCAAAGTGGACTGAAATACAACCCATGGCATCAATAACCACTGACAACATCATCAAAACACTACAGAGACTCTTCACAACCCATGGAATTCCAGACATAATCATCTCTGATAATGGGCTACAGTTCACTGCCAACAAATTTGGAGACTACCTCATAAGCCAGGGCATCAGACATGCCACCTTGGCTGTTTCATCCGGCTGGAAACGGGATGTCAGAATGAGCCATAAGATCCACAAAAGGGATTCTCAGCGACATGACAGGAGGCGACTTACAGCAAAAAATCAACACATTCTTGACAACCCAACACATCACACCAAATGCCGCGACAGGACACAGCGCAGCAGAGTTACTCATGGGCTGAAAATTAAAAATTCCCCTAAACAGAATACACACAGATGACCATAGAGAACAATACAATGAAAACCGAAAAACAGTCGGGGGGAGGCAGTGGGGGAGGCAGTCTACGCAAAGAACTATGTGGGGCACCCTAAATGGGCTCCTGGCACAATCATCAGAACCACCGGCCCGCACTCCTACATAATTCGACTACAAGATGGGTGAGAATGGAAACAGCACATTGACCAAATCAGAAGCCAACTGCGAAAGGGGGAAGCAGACCAGGATGGGAGCGAGGCCAAAGGAAGTGACCAGGACAAACCAACCAGCGAGGGAGAGGACCAGGGGGAGTGGTAGTGGCAGCAGCGTGACCAGAAGGTAACATAAACAGTCACCTACCTTGGGCTAGAAGCTCGAAGCCAGTTGGAGACGTCAGCCACCGAGGCCCAACAGTCATTGAAAGGAAGAACTGAAGAGAACCCAGGATCCTCAATCTCCTCCAATAATGTCACAGCTGAAATGAGACCAGGCATGCACAGATTGGAGAGAGCCCGGCGCCGCCCTCCTTACTTAGAAGACTATGCATGCTGGGTACAAGATAACGATGATGGATACTGTCCAGATGAGGAGGGGTGTTGTGTCTGCATGTGCGCAGACCAAGGCTTCTACTTGGTCCAGTCATGCTACATGGGGCACTTGATTTCTATTGGCTGCAGGCTGCCGTGAAGATATAAAAGGCACGGCTTGCCTGCAGCTGCTTATTTTTTACTGGAGTGAATATAGAAGTGATCAGAAACGTTTGTACAGCTCTTTATTTCTTTCTGTCACCCCCACACACACACCTCAATTACCTTTACAATCAACTGGTACTGGGCATGCCTGGTATAGTGTCTCTTCCTTGAGCAGAACTTGAACTTTCAAGATGTCTTCCAACTATGTCATTTGGTTATTCTGTTGCTTTGTTTTTATTTGTTGAAGAACTTCATCTGAAAAAAAAATCATACATTTCAATTTAATCCTCTTAGCTTTCGACAATGCAATCTTTTTTTATAGGTGATCAAGACTGAAAAGTAAAATAACATGAAATTATTGAAATTATTAACTTTCTAGAAGGAGAAATATGTGATCTGCAAATTGCATACAGATTACCAGACTAGGATTATTGTCACAGAAGTGATAGACATTCTATACAACGGGAGTACACAAAAAATATTTCAAACATGGTCCATTTTGACATCCAAACTGTTTATTCAGTTTTCACCATTGTGGAAATATTTCAGGATCAGATTCAAAACATTCATTGGAAGTTCTAAGCATATCATGGACATTAATAATGTACAGCAGTGCCCTGAATATAAATAATTTACTTTAAGATTGGCTATTTTGGATGACTTTAGATGACTTTGATCAGTGGAGAAAATTGTGACCTACGCATCTGCTTGGGTTGCAGTCGAGATACTCAGTTGCCAGTACAAAATTTCTGTTATTAATGTGAAATGGCTTTAAAAGTCTCTCTGTGAACTAGATGAGTAATTTAAAATTTTTCTAAACAATCAAACAAAC
>JAEANM010029348.1:0-10199 GCA_017656035.1 Myanophis thanlyinensis | reverse complement strand
TACCATCTACCATTGCCATGCAGTGATATAGTATATCTATGAGTGATACAGTGTATCTAGTATAGTATAGTATAACCCAGTCAACAACTACTTCATGCACTCACCCGCCACTTTTGTTCGGATTTGCATGTTTTCTTGCAGTGCTGCCAGTGGCTCCAAGTACTCTGGTGCCTTTCCGGCAATGACTTCCTGTAGCTTTGCATCCACTTGGCTTAATCTCTCTTTGTAAAGTCTTAATATAACAAAAATAGAGTACATCATATTAAAAACAGGCATAGAAAAGTGTCTATTAATATTTCTAAGATCTTCTCAACTGGCAATAGGCATTCCTATGAAGTCCATCAGCCCAGAAGAAATTAGTAAGATTCAAAAACAGACTGAGATATAAATTACAGTCAACTTTTTATTTAGATATTTTTAGGCTATATCTGAGTGTTCATCCTATTCACTGAGTGAGCCTTCTGGAAGAAAAGGGAAGCATTCATTGTTATGATTCGCTGTCTTTAAGGAGAGACTACACTTTTAGAGTAAAATTAGCTACAAGGAGAAAAAATTTAAAACACATCACCAACACCCTTCTTCAGTAAGAAGGAATGTCTTCTGATACAAATTCCATCTTGTGGGATGTCCCATTTGAGGAAGCAATATCTATATTTAAATCGGTGTCTTCCACATTCTTCAAATAAATATTTTATCAGCATTGCTGCTTTCAGGAAAACTAAGTAATGGCTCCATCAAAGCCATTAATCCAGCCTGTGCGGAACAAGGCAGCCCCGCCCACACTGCCCCATCTACCTGGTGGCCCCCACCCATCTTCTGGAGGCCAAAAACAGGACGCGCGGAGGCCAAAACGGGCCCATTTTTTACCTCCCTGGCCTCCAATAGCACTCTGCTGGGCCCATTTTTTGGCTGGCATTGTGCTTCTGGAGGCCAGGAAGGTCAAAAACGGGCCATGCAGAGACCCCAGGAAGCCAAAAATGGGCTCATTTTTGGCCAGCAGAGTGCTACTGGAGGTGGGAGAGGACTGGATTGGAGGAGGAGGGCCACCCACTAGCTAGATTTTTGGGGTGACTGCAGGATTGCCCTCCTTTTTTTCTACCAAAAGTCATTTCAGCCTATAGGTGTATGTTATATTATGTAACATTTTCTTTGCTTCATAAACCTAAGAAAGGAATTCTTTTTTAATTGTAGCAATTAAACATTGTAGCAATTTAAACATTGACAGTTTAAAAAGTATTGTTCTGTTGTAAGTTACTCAGAGATCTACCAAAAACAAATAATCAGTCTTCTGCTCACTCTGATTTAAGTTAAAAATTCAAGACTACAGCTGAATCGGCATCTAAGAGAAGTTCTATATCATTGGTTTACTTACTGATCTTTGAGATCTGTAAACTGTTTTTCAAGATCAGACATTTCATCTAAACACTCCATTCTTCTTCTTTCACAATCTTCATCATCCATTTCTGCAATGAAAATTATACACTTTTACAAATATAACTAGTTCGTCTCTTCCAATGTACTTTAAAGCTGATATTTTCATTAAGAGTGGCTAAAGTTCTAAATTAAATAATTTAAATAAATTAATGGAATAATTATTAAATCTGCTGGAAATATATAACACATAAAATTGTTTCAGTATATCTAGTCTTTTATTAATCTTATGAAAGAACTAAACTGATAAGCATTCATTTCATCTTACAACCATGTTATGCAGATAGACTTTGACTCTGCTACCATTATCGTAGAAGTTATACTTACCATCCTGTTCTGAGTTATGACACCCACACATGCACTTAGGGTCACATGTCTACATTTTGGACACTTGACAACCAGCTCACCTTTTTGCCAGTTTAAACAATGGTAACTTATGTTTCCATAATTTCATAATAATATGGCTAGTTCTATAAAACAAACTCTGTACACCTACAGCAACATTTCAATTTGCCCTCTAGATTGCATGAATAACCCTATGCCATTGCCTTAACTGATAAAGCAACCTCAAACTTTTGCTACTATAGGCCTATAGCAACAACAAACTTCACTTAACAAATGAAGATCCACAAAAATATTCATTCATGTATTAGACATTATGTGTCATCCCTAGCAGAAGAGCAGGGCCAACAGTTATGAGAATATTTCTTTCTTTCATTATTGCATTCTTGCCTTCCCATCAACATTTCATCTTCTCCAGTGGTGGGCTGCAAATTTTTTAACAACTGGTTTTCTGCCCTAATGACTTGCTGGGTGGGCGTGGCTGGGTGGGTGGTCATATGACTGAGTAGGCATGACCAACTCAATGTCACGTCAAGGGGCACTTTGCCTCAACCACCCTCTCATGACCTTGGGGATGCTGCAACAGTCATTAAGTGTGAAAAATAGTCATGTCACTTTTTTTTAGTGCCATTGTAACTTTGAATGGTCACTAAATGAACTGTTGTAAGTGAAGGATTACCTGTACAAAAATACAAAAAGCTTCTTGGTTTGCAAAAAGTTGTCCTGAATACCAATATTTAGATGAAAATGGGGAAATTCACACTGAAGATCAATGAGTCACAGCCATCATGGAAACCTAAACCATTCTATCTGAATACCTTCCTTTTCCTCAGTAATACCTGCAACCTGGAGTTACAAATCAGGCAGGGTGCCAGAGCACAGTGAGGAATTAAAAGAGTTAAAATATAGCCAAATCTTGCTCATAAAGTGACACCCTTAAGCAGAGAGGCCATTTAAACTCTCCAGAAAGTAAGTGGGCATATCTGGGCTACAAAATGCTAAAGAGACAAATTAACATCTTGAGTGAGGGCTAATCCCATTGTGTCTTTGTTCAGACCTTGCTGCAGGGAATTTTTGCCTTGAATATAGCTGTCTATCTATCTCTTAAGTGCTGACATCTGCTATTAAGGAAGGTGGGGGCTGCTTTCTCCCTGTAAGAAAACATGTTTCTCCATTTCTCATCCAGAGAAATATATTCTTCCTTTTTAATGTTTCTCAAAATATTTCATTCTTCTAGGAGAGGGGTGGGTGCTAACTTTCTACAATGGTGCCATGTTACTATGCCATATCATGAGAAAAAAATAAAACAAATTGGAAGAAGGATTCACTTATTACCCGTGAGCAATCATGTGCCTTGTCCACTCTGAAGCAACACAAGAGACTCCTGTCCCAAAGATGCTTTTTCAAGAGGCCACTGGACTTTCTGGAAACCAAGAAAGTCCAGTTGCCTTTTGAAAAAAGCACCTTTGGGACAACTATGACCTGGATGACTGAAGAATCCCCATAGACAAGTGACTCCTTTGCTCAATGAACTGACAAAGCACATTTTCCCATTGCAGGAGAAGAAGCAATCATTCAATCCATTTGCACCACTTAATACCAGCTGATCTCACTCACCTCACAAGATATCCTTAGGTAATCATCCAGATTTAAGGAAAGATCACATGCCTCAGAAAGGCAGAAAAAAAAAATCAGACAGAATGCCAAGCTTGCATCCTGCCTCTCAGCCATTTCTTCTATGGCTATGCCAACCCTTTTATCAATAGCTGTTCCAATCCAGCCATCTTGGAAGTATACTCCAAAAAGCTTAAAACAACCTTTTAACTATCTTTAAGAAAGACAAGCCCCCTTTGGGGGGGACTCCAAAGAAGCTCAGCTGCTCAGGCTGAAGACAGGACTTCTGGGCATACTGCCAAGAACCATTAAGGCTAGGCAGTTTCTGAAAACACTTAAAGCAGCAGGGCAATTAAGGATTAGGCTAGAAATACAGGCACACTACAATGTGTTCCTTGCAGGATTAGCCCTGTAAAGTGGGAAAAGTTTTCTTCTAACAACCTGTTCTCTGAACTGCTCAGAGAATTAACATCTGGTTCTAGAGAAGCAGCCCACCTCTGATCATCCCACCCAGGGAAAAACATCCATGGATAAACATTTTTATATAACATCACTTCTTAATTCAGACAGCAAGGACCTAAACATGTACTTGACTCTAATTCAATATATACTATATCAAGTTTGTATATTAGAAAATCAAATTTATAATCTAAGCAGCACCTTTTAGCCATTAAGGATGTTCAGCATACATTTTCCAATTCCATATTCGTAACCTAAGATGCTGCTTTTCCCTTACTACAAATGGAAAACTAAGGAAAATAAATGATGCTTATGGGCAACCCATTTAAACTGTTGTTTAGTCAAAAATTGAAATAGAAACTATCTCCTGTTGATTTACATATCACTCAAAAGCAGTATCTCAAAAGTATTTTTTCAATGTTGTTTACGCTATCAATTGTGGCAACAGCAAAGATCTGTCTCCTTACAAATTTATACACTCCCCTTTTCCCCTCTTTGGTTTTAAAAAAAGCAATCAGAAGCTCATCTGAATCCTAAACTCCAATTTATACTGAAACAAGTCACAAATAATTAAATGTGTTTCCTACATACCACTGTATAATTATTTTGTACTACTGTACTATTTTCTCAAGAGTTCAAGGTGGCTCATATAATGCTGCCTGTCCAATCAGCATCTCTATGAGATGGGTTAAGACGAGGAACAGTGATTGGCCTAAAGACATTCAAATTACCTTTTGGGCACAAGATAGATTTCATGTACAGCAGGCATGTCAAAAATGCGGCCCGTTGCAAGTGCACCTGTGGCCCGCAGAGACGATGTTTTACATGCCATCTTGGATCCTTCTTGAGCAGAAAAGCGGGGTAAAATATTTTAAATAAATAAATAAAACTAAGTAAGTGAGTAAACAGGAAGGAGAACTCTACATGCTGTCCTGAGTTCACTGTTGAAAAGGTAGGCTAGACATGTAACAAATAAGCAAAAAAGCTTACGAGGCTCCCCGGCCAAGTTGCAAGAGAAACGCCTCTCCCCTGGAGCGACAACTCCTCCTCCTTGGCCTGGTCAGAGGAGCCAGTCGGGCAAAGCTGGCACTTGTAACCTGACCCGCGCTGCCGGCATGTTTTTTCTGCTTGTCCCACCATCCCAAGAGCAAGACGGGCTGCCCTTCGAGCTGCCAAGGGTGAGCCCAGCTGCTGCCAGCCAATTAAAGAGAGTGCAGCCCTCAACATAACTCAAATGTGACAATATGGCTCTTGGAAGACTTTGAGTTTGACATGCCAGATGTAGAGAGCAGAAGCAGGTCTTATTCTTGATGCCTTAAAATATGATTTTACAAGTTACTCAATGGCAGCCATCCAGACTAATGGTCTGTGGAAGTCAAAATAATATTTGGGGGGGGGGAATGAGAATTTATTTGAAACCAAGACATTTCAGCTAATTTATATTACTCATAAGACACTAACACACCATTATCTGGATGTAGAATCTGTGTCAGCTGCTTATTTGAGGAAGTGCTGTTGACATGATGCCTACAAGGATTAGAGCCCAATGATTTGTTGAACTCCCCTGGTGTACACCAGCCCAAACTTTATGATCTTGAGGAAATGGATATGGTGGGTAGAAGAGCTTGCACCTAGGCAATCTACCCTGTTTTCTGGGAAGTAAAGTGCATCAAGTACATCAAGTAAAGTACACCAAGACCAACCCAACTTGTCCATACAGTCTTGTCAGATACAAGAAATAAGGGAACTCACCCTCCCACTACCTTTCACCTCCAAGTCTCTTCTGAAGTCCCTATAATTACTTTGTTAAATTTATATTCCTTCTTTTGCCTAAGAACTCATTCACATTCCTTCCTCCAATTCATCAAATGTGTAAGGTAGCTAAGAGAAAATCACTGACCCAAAATTATATTAGTTTTTTTAAAATCTTCAATATTTAATCTATAGATTTTATGTAATTTCATAAGTGTTTTATTTAACGTTTATGTCTTTAATAGTACTTGTGCTTCTTATGTAGTTTTTAATTGTTTAAGAGCTTATGTTGATTAAATTGATATTTTCCCTTGACCTGTGGACATTTTTTTATTTGAAAATTTTATTTTTGTCATCTTTATCAAATTTGTGGAATATTAACAGGTTGTACAGTATGTTCTTCTAAGAGAAGCAATTTAATATACTCACAAATTTGGGAAGTAAGAGTTCCGATTTGTTTTTCTAAAAGTAATTCATTATTTTCCACAATTAAAAATTGAGTTTATCAAGTACACATTAGAAAAAATTCAGAATCTCCTGGGTTTGTTGATTAATAAGTCTTTAAAATATATAGTGGAAAAACCCTCTCTAAGCAGTTTACAGAGTCAGCGTATTACCCCCAATAATCTGGGTCCTCATTTTACCAACCTCAGAAGGATGGAAGGGTGAGTCAACCATGAGCCTGGTAACATTTGAACTGCCAAATTGCAGGCAACTGGCAGTCAGCAGAAGTAGCCTGCAGTACTGCATTCTAACCACTGTGCCACCATGGCTCAATGTTAACAATTAGACATTCTGATAATTTTATTGTATTAATTAATTGTTCTTGACTTATTAAAAACCATCCTAGAGTTTTTCAAAAGTGTTTTAGACAACAATCTTATTAAGCTCTGTATAAGATAATTCCTACCTACCAAGGAAACCTAGTTTAATCAGTTGTTTAATTCAAGGCATCAATGAAAGTCTTTAGAACCCTGGCTTTGTTTTATGAGAATGCAGCTTCCAATTCCAACACATCTATGACTGGCTTGTGGCTGACATAATTAAGGGGTCTTTTCAGATGTACAAAGGAATTAAGGGGTGAATCATTCTATTTATTATATATTCCCTTGTACCTCCCTGAAACATGTTGTTCTGAAGTCTTCCAAGAATATATAAGGTTGTGTATTTAGATGCATTTTCTGCGGTATAAATGCTGTTTCACTGTAATAACTTCTTTTCAGCAGTGGAATTAGTTCAGGGTTTCTTAACCTTGACAACTTCTGTTGAAATTCCCAGAATTTCTTAGCCCTCCTTATCTTAAAATTGCCAAGGTTGAGAAACACTGAGCAGACATAGGCCACCTAAAGCTAAAAGGATTTCCTCCAGCTGCTAAGATTAGATGCCACAAAATATTACTTTAGATCTGTTTTCTAAACTAATAGAGATGACCTTGTGACCCAAAAATTTAAAAAAAAATATTTCCCATTCGAATAAATTATAACAGATTTTATTCCTATCTGTCTGGATTGACACCAGAATAAAGAGTGGTTACGAAAAACAGGAATTTTTGTGCCTCCTCACTATTGAAAGTGAAGCAGGAGAAACTTGAGAGCATACTATTATACTTTAATAACTCTTAGGAATGCTGGAGAATAATATACACAAACTCTTTTTCACATACAGAGAAGCAGAGACATTAAATGTAACTAAAGACACAATGATTAAACAAGAAACAAAAACATTAACCTTCCCAAAGTAAGACATGAAAACCAAGTAAGGAGCGTGAAAATGTCTTCAACCAGCAGTAGCATCTCCATGTGTACTTTTTAATATGCTGCCCTGTTTTATGTTGTACTATTGTTAGCAGCATATAGTGAAATAACGTTTTATTCCTACTTTAGTGGAAAAGGATGCATGTCAACATGTAGCACCACTAGTTAGTTGGCCTGGTCTAAGTTCATACGGTAATGGCTGGTTAGGCCTTGAATGGGAAAATTCCAGGGCTGTAGAGTAGACTGAGAAACTGTAAAAAAAAAATCACCTTCCAAAGATGACCATTCATTGTAAACCTTTTCCATACACTTGCTAAGAAAACTATAGGAGTCCATGAAGTCATCGGGAATCAATCCCAACTTGATTTTAAAGAAGGATGTAATGGCCAGAAAAATCTCTCTGGAATAGCATCTGTGACGTGAATACATTGTAGCTGCAAGACATCCTCAGAATCCTTCCCACTGAATATATTGCCTCATGGTATTTTATCTTACTAAGAAATAACCAACACTAATTACAGTAACTAAGTAATTGCATTTATTCCTGCAATATCTAAATATATGATATGCACTGAATATAATTTATTGATTAAATTTACATTCTACCATTCCTCCAGTATTGGTAGATCCCTGTTCTACACTCAGTCATGGAAGATCGCTGGTCCCATTCCAATATCCTAAAACCATAGGATGCCATAGATATAACAATTTGAATTTTGTATTTATCAATATAAGATGCTAAAGTGGACCAACCATATTCTGAGATGGATCATCATTAAACTCACTATGGTTTACTTCTAAGTGTCCAAGATACCCTTGGTAGAAAAACATTAAATATAAGAATTGCACATCAGGCATTATTAACTCCAGTGGTTTTTTGACAAGCAAATATACCCTATGAGATGAGTTGGGCTTTAGAGTTAAGTAACTGAACATATTGAACAAAAAGACAAATACAAGTTTTAAGCTACTGTTCTGAAGTTTGATTTATGCTTATTTATTTGTGCGCTGAAACCATGATCATTTAACCTTAACCCTAAAGAGATGCCCTGTGAACATTTTTTCAGACAAACAAACATGGGACATTCCAGGGGGGGGGGGGGGAAACAATAGAGGTTTCAACAAACTAATATTCAAGTCATATTGGCACATTCTTTGTTTCTAGAAGACAATATAGCAATACACAAAGCACTGGTACTTTAAAGGGAAAGAAAAACAAGCAAGGCAACAAAACTGCAGCCTTCTTACTAGTTCCATCTTGCAATTTAGTCTATAAAGCTATTGGCCCAAGAACTGCCTATCTGTCTGAATGCATTTGTGGCATTTTTTTTGGGGGGGGGGGGAAGGGGGATATTGCCTCACCAAATCAATCCTTTTACATCTTATAGAAATCTCTCCTCCCTCTCCCCCCGGGTGGGGGGCTGGTTGCGAGACAATACACCACACCGTAGGTTGGTTATCACCGAATGAGGGAGGGGCAATGAGAGGCAAAGAAGAGACTAGCTCTCCCCAATGAGCCCGGGAGGAAACTTATTAGGAAAGTGAAGCCATTGCCTTGGCCGCCCAGGTGAGGGGGCGTAGAAGCCGAAAGGGGGCGGGGGGGGGGCTTTCCTAACAAATCGCCCGCGGCGAAGGAGTGGGAGGAAATGCCGAAAGGGGCCGTAAGGGTTGCAGAAACCGCGGAATCCCCCACCCCACCCCCGCACACCAACAGAGCCGGGCGGGGCGGGGCTGAGCCCTCCCTTCTGCCCCCGCCTAACCCCAAGCGAGGCAGATCCGCTCTCGCATGTGCCCGCCTCACCTGAGCTGTCCCCCTCTTCGGACACGGACGAGCTCTCCGACTCCTCTTCCTCGGAGCTGCTGCCCTCGTTCTCCCCGTAGTCCACCTCCATGTCATCGTGGTTGTTTTCTTTCTTCTCCCTCGAATGGACCGGCATCGCGCCCGCTCTCGGCAGACGCCCGGCGTCACCCGCTTGGAGAGACCCAGGACGGCAGCTTCGCCGGCCCGGCCCTCTAACGCGCCGAAGCTCCGCCCCACCGAAACCCCGCCATCCACCTTAGGGCCGCACAACTCAACCCGCCTCCCGGCGTGTGTGTGTGTTCGTGTGTGTTCTGTGTTGCGGAGGATTTCGGGATATGTAGTCTTTCGGGGGGGAAGGCTTGTAAATCCGAGTAGGTAGTAGAAGCTGGTCAAGAGAGAGTGGAAGAGAGGCTCCTGAAGGTCTGCGACTCCACGTGTTTTAAACAGAGATTTGGAGCAGGGAGATTAACGTGGTCTTGGTCTTGTTTGAAATTAAAAACAAAATTGGTGAGAGGGACAATAGCCACAGATTGATTTCTCTTCCCGGTGGGAAGCTTTTGGGTACATCTTCCTTCAAAAGGATTGCTGCATTTAGGTAAAGGAGGGAGAAAGAGAGTACAAGTTGGGGAAAGCGTGGGCGAAGGCAGCGTCCACTCCTCCTCTTGCCTCTCAGACCGCTCACTTTCTCTGGATTCTGTAGCTGAAAGAATTAAGCCCAATAGCGCTCCCAGAGGCCGAAGTAAGTTGCTGCGGCGTCGCCTTTTGGGTCGACATCCCGAGCGAAGGTTTTTAAAATCACGATTTATCACCGGCAATTGGCTGGTTCATACAACTCATTAAGGCAGGAGTCTCCAACCTTGGCCACTTTCAGACTTGTGGACTTCAATTCCCAGTGGCCAAGGTTGGAGACCCTGCATCTTTTCGGGTCTTTTCCCATGTAAGTTTCAGAGTCTTTTTGCAACATTTCGCCAAGATCCCACTCGCCATCTTCAGGCTGGTGCCTTCTGCTTCAAGTCAGGGCAAGAAGTGGGAATGGAGCTGTTGTG
>JAEANM010029347.1:0-10199 GCA_017656035.1 Myanophis thanlyinensis | reverse complement strand
AGTAAGTAAGTAAGTAAGAGATACTGGTAATTGTTTTCCAGGTAGGCTTTCCAGCCTGGTTCTCTGATGTGCTAAGACAGTGTTTCTCAACCTTGGCAACTTTAAGATGTTTGGACTTCAACTCCCAGAATTCTGGGAGTTGAAGTCCAAACGTCTTAAAGTTGCCAAGGTTGAGAAACACTTGCTAAGATAACTTCCAGAAAGTGTTCAGATTGCCTTGGAATCTGGGAACTAGAAGGTACCAGAAAGACAAAGGAGGTCACCTGTCATTTGTATTGTAATTATTTATATTGCAGTTTAAATCCCTTGGAACTCCACAAGCTATGCAAAAAATGGCGGCATGTCTCTTCTGCTCTGTTTTTTCCCTCAGTGAACTTTACACATATGACCAACTCTCAAGGTTTTCCCACTTTTTAGTTCTGAGACCGGGGTGTATGGTTTTGTCCCTTCCCCTTTTTTAATTTTTAAAATATCAACTCTTTCAAAGTTGTTCATGAAAAAATGTCTAGGTTTGGGGAAACGTTTAGCAAAAAATGAACCTAGCCTAAGTTCCCCTAGCTCTCAGACAACCTACCCTAGACTTTTTACTTTTCAGACTACTACAGGCAAATTCAAGCCCATCCTAACTCCTAAGTATCACTGCTTCAATCTCAGAAGGAGTAAAGAAAAAGTGGATTCCATACCTTTAAATCTCTGTGGATAATAGGGGGCTTCTGCTTGTGCATATGCTGCACAGCACGGCAAGTCTGATAAAATATCTTCAAAACTGTATCGCACGAGAGGGGGCCTTTAGATTCCACTTTCTTTAAAAACTCCACCAGCTGCCCTATGAACACAAAATCCATGAATCACACACATTATGGAAGAGGCAATAGGAATGCTAATTTTGATGACAGCCAACAGAGGCCCATAAATACCCCCTAATCCCTTTACTTTCTTGGCATATTCCAACATTAGAGTTGAAGCTCAGGTGTTTGTTTTGGCTCATTCCAAGATTGTGTGATGAGCACAGCGTAATGTCAAGTGAATACACTGAATGCTGCTGTACGCGCCATTAGAAAAGAAGAAAAATGTGAGAATCGGTACAGCTGTATTCTGGAGAGAGAGATAAGTCTCCCATGATGTATCGTCTAACTGGCAACAACACCTCGACTATATACTTGTTTTCTTCAATGTACTCTATCATTATTTGGTATAGTATTAGACTGCAAATAAATAATGTGGTAGACTCCAATCATTATGCAGCCTTTGGAAAGGTTTGGTGCAGTGAGGTTTGGTGTAATAGTGAAGGTGCTGACCAATTCCTGCCTTAGGCTTTAAAGCTTGGTGGATGACTTTGGGCCAGTCATTCTCTCTCTTAGCCCAACCTATCTCACAGGGTTGTTGTGGGGAAAATAGGAGGAAGAAGGAGTATTGCGTATGTTTGCCACTTTGATTTACTTATAAAGTAAAAGACATAAACAGGAAAGACCAAATACTGAACACTTTTGGGTTTCAGTAACCTATTGTTCTTTTTGCTAGAAAAATGGTAGGTTTTGAAGTGTGAAACACTTCTAAAAGTTTTTCTTTCTTTTTTATTTGTACCCAGGCCAGAACTTTTAAAAATATGTTATTTTAATTTTGCATCTGTTTCATGTCTGGCACTAGGACAAAGGGGAGGAGGAGAAGGAGGAGATATAACTTACTCTTCAATCTTGGTCAAACCAAATAATTAGTCAGAAAACATTAATTAAAATTCAGAAACCTAAAGTGGGGAAGAGTCAGTTAGTCATTTCTCTACTACAACTTACAATAATGTTTTTCTTCATTCTGTTTCTAAAATATTGCTTGAAACAGAAAGGTCAGAAATGAAAAAGGGAGGAGTTAAGTTTCAAATTCCAGATAATGTATTTTGCTCAAAGTGTAAAGCAGCCCCTGGAACTCTTTGCTGATACCAAATGTTTTTGTTCTAAGAAACCTTGCCTGACTCAACAGAGCCAGCTTGGATGAGTCAGTGAATTAAGGCTGTCAAACCAAGGTGATTCCACAAAAAAATTGCAACTTTACCTTTACAAAGTTCCGTGAGCAGAAGAAATTCTCCTTGCCCAGTATCCGATTCTTCTTTTCCGATGGAGGCAGCAGAACAGAACTGGACAATATTTGGGTGTCCGGATAGTTTTTTCTGAATTCGCATGTCTGTTAAGGTTTCAGAGTGTCTTGTTTATTTGGAAAAACCTCTTTGCAGTCATGCAGCGGAACTACAGTTTACTCAGTTGGATTATAATTTCAGTTCTGAACAAGAGACCGTGGTCAGAAACATGTGCTGAGATCCAGCCTGGGATGTTGAAAACTCGGATGAATTCCGCATTCCATTACTATTGGCAACATTTGGCCATCTGCGCTTGCTGCCTGCCCTGCAGCCAAGCGTGGCTTACATTGAGCTTATCCAGTTAACATTACGATCAATTGTTAACAGTCAGCTGAACACAACGACTTTCCATGCATAATTTAAAGCAGCAGACAGAAAAGAACAGAGGAAAGATTTCTGATGCAACAATATTATTAAGACCCTGGATTAATATGTCAAAAGAAAGCTAAGAGTTTCAAACAAGGATAATTTACACAGATTAGGAGGCAGATGGAACAAATATGTTCTCTGGGGCAACTATAACTTCAAACAAATTGGCTGTTTCATATATTTAATCAAAGATCCCATTTAGACTAGCTGTTCTGTCCTCTGCTACGCATGCCTGCTCTGCTTCTCCTTTCATATGAGCAGCAAAACAATCTGGAACTCAACAGTTAATAAGCCCCAGATAAACTCGGGTTTCAAATTCTGAGCTGTTTGGAAGACAGTCAGATCATTTCTAGTGTAAATATTTTAAAAAAAATTTTTTTGCTCTAATGAAGCTATATCCTTACTTATTAAACCAGGATTTGATAGTCCAAACATAATACGATTTCACCTGTCTCTAAAAGGATACCATGAAGCAGACTTCTTGAATGATAGCTTTGTTCTTTTCCTCTTCATTGGACAATAATCTCTGCCAGGAAAATAAAGATACCACAAAGAAGAATATTTTTATTTTACTTTTTTTGTATGTTTGTTTTGTTTCCAAACAATAGTAATTATACCCTTCTTTCTCTTATAATTATATTAAAACAAGTTAGTGCACACAAACTTCATATGTAAATCAAAGACCAATATATTCATATCACTGATATCACCAAGCGGTGCACTGGTCAAAATGCATTATTGTAACTCTGCCCACAGCCTCGAGTTCAATTCTGATGGGGCTCAAGGTTGACTCAGCCTTCTATTCTTCGGTAAAATGGGGACCCACACTGTTGGGGCCAATATGCTAACTCTGTTAATTGCTTGGAGGACTGTAAAGCACTATGAAGCAGTGGTGCTATCATGTATGATCTCCATCTTTAGATGAAATCAGGCTTGGAGATTATTCCGCAAGTTATGGTTGGATCCTGATTTCACTATGCCAATTCACAGGAATCTCCATTTTCAACTGAAAATCATCTGGGTTATTGCTAAAAATATCTCAATACATGAAACTAACTGTATGCTACCAAAAATCAAAATATGGTCACTAGATTCTATCACTGATTATGATTTATTTATGTGTAGGATAGATTCAGGTATGCAGGTAGCAATATTTAACATTCATACACAGTGCTTTAAGAAACAATATTAATTGCATACTTCTCCCCAGTATTTTTAGTTTTGCTAAATGAAAAAAAATTATACTAAAGAACTTAAACCAATGACAAAAGGAAAAGAAAAAAATGAAATATTGGAAATAAACACATAGATAGATACCCACAAACACTTTCTTAGATACAAATTCATTTTAAAGAAAAATATAAACATTTTAAAAAAATTATTTGGTTAATATTTCTATTCAGACTATTTGTATCATTAAAGATAACCTACTAAGGAAACACTGTTTTGCTGTTTTATCTAATATTACTTAGAAGGAGATCCAGATTCCTTTGTAACAACTCTGCAGAGGGAGGCAAAGTTCAGCTCTTATGAAACACTTTTTATAAGTATTCCTCCATTTACAACCACAACTGAATTATAGTTATAACTCATTGTGGTTGTTAAGCAAGGTGCCCACATGCTTGTTTAATGGCCGCAGTCCTGTGTTTCCCTGTTGTGGTCATTAAGGGGGGGGCATAAGCCCTGGGAGAGCAGCACCACTCAAGTTCACATATGGCCTGCTTGGGGCCTCATATGGTCTCCCCCATCCCTTGAAGCACCCTTTGCACACTACACACACCGTTCTTGGGCCTCCATCCCACCCCATCCCACCTGTTCCACTTGCCTTTTCCAAAGATCCCCTTTCCAAAAGAAATCCCAGCCAATGCAACACACAACCTTCCTGCAGAGGCTAGTTTGTGACATTCTGGAGGCGGCTGCCATTTGCACAATCTCTTAGAAGGGCGCGATTTTTCCAAATCGTGTGATTTGAAAAATGGTACCCTTCAACAGATGACGTGACGGCCATTTTGGGAATGGCCACAAGGCGGCCTATGTGAAAGAACAGCCAGGTCCTCTTTCAGAAACATGTTCTTTGGGAATCACCTTTCGAAAAGAAAATCAACCGATGAGCGCGTGGGCCTTTTTATACAGCCTCATGACATTCTGGAAGCAGGTGATCTGGGAATTCCTGCAGTTTCCAAAATGGCACCCACTTCCAGGTTGGCACAAGGTGGCTTCTGTATAGGAAGGCCACATGGAGCATTGGTTGATTCCGTTTTGGAAGCACAATCTTCAGAAGACGTAAATGGAGCAAGGTGTGATGGGGCAGAGAGGAGAATTAAGGATGTGGTACCCAGCAAGGCAAAAAGCAGGCCCAAGGGTTATGGCTACCCAGCCAGATGGGAAGTAGGTCCAAAGGACACAGCAAGATGGGATAGGAAGGAAAGATAGGCAGGCAGATTACAAAGTACTTAAATTGGGATCATGTGGTCACAGGGATACTGCAGCAGCCGTAAATTCGAGTACAGATTGTAAGTCCCTTGTTCAGCACCATGGTAATTTTGAATGATCTTTGAACAGTTGGTCATAAATCAAAGGCTAACTGTAATCATATGCTGCTAATAGCCGTGTGTGTGTGTGTGTCTGTGTATACATATGTACACTCATACATTGAGTGCTTTTAAAACATTTCATTCATAAACACTAAATAGGGTATGTTACTTTAAGTTAGGAATCCAGGTTTGCCACACAGATTTCATTTTTGCTAAGTAGAACATATTCATTCCTATTTTCTCTCTCTTCGGCTCAAACCAATAATTGAAAACTTAGTTTTGTTACGTAGAAAATATTCGTTCTTGCTTTTCTCTCCTACTCAAATAAGAGTTGAATCTGACATTTGATTCCAAAATTAGAGCATAAGAACAGAATATTTATTGTTTTAATGCTTAAAATAGCACATCTGGCCCTATACCGGCATATTATCAAAATATCATTTATAGTGTTCACTATTTATCACTGTTGGATTGTAATAACAGTTAAATAGTTCGCAAATGATAAAACCGTTATTTTAACAACAGACAAATAGTTTCGGGTTGTTCTAAATCAAAAGGGAATGCATCAGAGCTCACTTAGAAGTTCACTTTATCTTCTTATTCAGTGAAATTTGCAAAATCATGCTATATTAAATGGAAAACCACAATGATTTTGTATGAAACTGGCATTTGAGAGAAAAATATCCCAGGGGTATGGAAAGAAGAAATGCTTTCATTTATTCATTATTTATCTGCATTTCTTCTCCAAGTTACTGAGAAAGCATTTGCTTGAACTGTATTCAAATATTTACATAAGGCTAGGAGATAGCTCTAGAAGTTTGGGAAATTAAACACTAAATATTTTTTATTTCTTCGTCTCCTTAGAATTTGTCTACCAAGTCTGATACTTGTATCAACACTTTATGTGTCTAGAACTCTTTTAGGACAAGTATTACAGAAAAGAAAGAAGAGTAAGATAACCAAACATAAGAGAAGATATATATTAACTGGTCAATTAGATGGGTTCATTTCCTCCTTAGGATTAATGTTCTAATGAAAAATGAAAATACAGTTTTTCTGGCCGTTGTGCAGCATTGAGAAAATTTACACATTATGCACAATAAAATCGATTTTCTAATCACTGTAAGTGTGGTGCTTTAAGTAAAGCTTGCAAATATGGACATGGAAATTAACAATGGGCATTTTACATTGTCCAGATACTGAAGTAGTACTGGATGAAGAGAGGCAGACCCAACTTCTAGTCCTCACTAAATAATGGAGCTCGTTGGATGAGTCTTTCTCTGTCAGCCCTACTTACTTCTAAATTTGCTGCGAAATTGAGGGCCATTCCCACTGTATGCCATCTTAGATAGGCAGAATAAACAATACATTTTTCCCTCGAAATGCTATGGATCGTTCTTGTTCTCCTGACTGCCTTCATTTCCAGTAGGTTACCGTAATTTGAGATAGTCCAGGAAAATTGAACATCAAGAATAGGATAGGGGGAATGTTTACAAACATATGTAGGAAGTCTTTTTACATGATGATGGTATAGCAGGGTAGTGTTAGGAAATGGGGAGGCAGACGATTGTTAGATCAATATTGTGTGGATAATCTCCTCCAATCTATACATCCCTCCCAATATTCCATACTGGAATTCCAGAAGTTGTAATTCCAAAATATATGAAAGACATCATATTATGTATTAAATTATAGTCAAAGAAATCACCAAGCACATATTTTTAGAATTTGGAAGCAAAGCCACATATTGTATATTTACTACTAAGTAGTCAATTCTGGAATGATTGTTCTTAATTGCTGTACAGGTAGTCTTCAACTTACAACCACAATTCAGCCCAAACTTTCTGTTGCTACGTAAGAAATTTGTTAAGTGAGTTTTGCCCCGTTTTACAACTTTTCTTGCCACATTTTGTTAGGTGAATCACCGCAGTTGTTAAGTGAGCCTGATTTCCCTATTGACTTTCCTTGTCAGAATATCACAATGATGAACACATGACCCCGAGACTCTACAACTGTTATAAATATGAACCAGTTGTAAAGCATCCAAATGTAAATCATGTGTTCATGGGGATAATGCAATGGTCATAAGTATGAAAAATGGTGATAAGTCACTTTTTTCAATGGCCAGTGTAACTTTGAAAGTCACTAAATGAACTCTTGTTAAGTTGAGAACTACCTGTATTTGCTATTCACAGTGTCACCATCAATGAAGTCAACAATAAAAAAAATAGCAGAGGAATAAAATCCCCCAAAATAAGATAATTACCTTTAAAGCATAATCCTTCCCACTTCCAAGATCCTGAGCTTCATATACAAAAGCAAAGCCACCTAAAAAGAAAACAAGATGATTAAAAACCGTCAGACCCAAACCCCAGAGACGATACAGTGAGATCCACTCAAATCCAGATCCTTATTTGGTTACACCTAATAGACAGAATCTTGCCAGACTAAAACTATCTAGCCTAATACAGTAATTTTAGCTTGGGAAGATTCTAAGGCAGGGTTGTCAAACTTGCGGCCCGCGGCCCAGATGCATCACAAGCTGGTCACACCCACCCCCGGTTTAGTGAAGGGGGGGAAATCACAATATGTCACGTGACGACGACATGACCCCGTGAGTTTGATACCCCTGTTCTAAGGTGTAGCCATTTTGAAACTTTTCTTTCCCTCCACTATCCAGTTCAGAACTGTGCAGTCTCTTGTCTGGACCCTCTCTGGAATATGCTGCCTCCTCCCTGGGAAGCCGCAATGACATTCTCCCCAGCTTCTCCTTCCAGTGCACATTTTATCACACACACCCTAAATTAGCTAATATAGAACAATACCAAAACCAAAGCAATGCAAGAATATAGAATCATTTATCCACAAGAGTAAGTGCGCTTCCCAGAATGCTTCAGTCCCATTAAATAAGACTTTTTATGATACTTTTATTTCTACAACAAATGAGATTATTTTGGATAATAAAAAAAGAGTTGATATAATCTTCTACGGCACAGAGAACCTAAAGTCCCATGAGGCTCTCTGAAGATCTTGAATGTAATCCTCAAGAGCGCAAAAATACCTAAGATATTAATTCATATCCAGATCATTTGGGGGGGGGGCAAAGCCCCCAACAAGTCAATCATAGATCGAGTATGGCCTTTGGTTTTCCCAAACTCTTCTACAGCCTGTGCTCAGCTGAGAGAGAAGGGTCTTCCCAATTACTCTGGGCAAGACAACGGCTAAACCAGCTTGGCAGATCACTTATGAAAAAGGTGAAACATATTCCCTGACGCATCAAAACAAAATGTAGGTATTAAGCATGCCATTGCTGGGGAAAGATACACATTCTTAACTGTACCTTTTTAAAAAAATATTCAAGCCATGGTACATATGATAGACATTATTAACTGTACCTTTAAAAAAAAGATTTCAAGCAAAGTCATATGCAACATAGCTTGAAATCTTTTTTTTTTTAAAGTACAGTTACAACAAACCCAGCATCTTTGTGTGGCCCTTTAAAGTTTCCCAGAATGAGAGGAGTAACTTTATTGAAGGGTTTATTATTGCACTGACTGATGCCAGCAGGGTTGTAGTGGTTAAGGGACTGGACTAGGAATAGGGAGGCCTCGGGTTCAAACCCTTCGTTGGCTAACAAAGCTTATTTGGGTGACTTGGGGGCAATCATTTTTGCTCACCTTACCTGATTATAGTGGTGAGAAAAAAGCCCTGCGTGTGTCAATTAAAATACTGAATAAAAGGGAGAGATTTATAAATCTAACAACTAAATGCTGCCATAAATCACCAAGGACACCCAGCAGTCAACATCATAAAACAAAATATACTGTACGATACACAACTATGACCCAACCTGTAAAACACACAATAAATAATCACCAATAAAACAATCCAACATATAAACTCAAATGTTCTCCAGAAAAGGGTTAAGAAGAGGCCAACTGACGGTTTTAAACAATTTACACCCACCATGTGGTTGCTGACTGCACTTGCTGTGAGCATGCAATCCTCAAAACATGCTGCGCAAACCTAGTGCAGTCCTTATGCTGAAAGATTTTGCACTGTCTTGTTTTCGATATAAGGATGACTAACCAGTATGTTTTCTAACAGCAATAGCTAGTGTTTGAGGCCCTCTTAAGAAATTCAAGAAGACCAACCTTTGCTCCCCTGATCCTGTTCAATGACCCACTTCTCTGGATATTGAGAGTATACAATACACACCGTTGTGTGTATAGAATGATGTGCTATATTCACAATAAGAGCTCCAAGCAATCGGAATATTATTTTGTGACTAGAGTTAAGTACATCGCTTGCTACCGATCTGGAAAAACAGCTAGCTCTCAATTTTACGCTGAGAGTCTGCAATTCTTTAAAAGAGACACCCCAGGCATAACCAACAGAGGCTATGATTTGAGAAACATATATATATTCATGAACAAGGTTGACAAGATCTGTAGGGCCTTTTGTTATTACAGGCGTGTAATTTGTGCCCTCAGAAACCAATCAGATTGTTTAATGGTTGGATGAGAAATAAATTGCTCTGTGTAAAAAGATTGCTTCTTGTTTAACAGGAAGCCCTACGGCATTGAGTCATAGGTGTGAGCAGTTCCTTTGCAAGCTGCGTGTTAGTCCTCATTACACTGTGCTTCAGCTGAAAAACAGCTGCCTTGCTCCTCTACTTTCCATGTATGCATTGCTTGGTATGTAAATTAAAAATAATTCAAAAGTTTACTGATTCTCCGCTTTTCAGCTGCTGGCATGTAGTTTTTGGATAGTTTGGTAGGCTTTAAAGTAGAGCTTAAAGAAGCTTACTCAAGGTTGGAGTATATGATAAAGTGGATTAAGAATGTTGGTTGTAATATACAAATGGCTCTATGGGAAAATATATGGTTAAAAGAGGTGAAATGTACATTGTGTTACAACTTCAAAAAGAATGCTTATAAAATACCAATTATCTTTGGTACATAAAATTTATACCGCCCCCCTCCCAAGGGACTCAGGGCGATGTACAGCCATTTAAAACAGAAGAGATAGAAACAGTAAAATGTAATTTAAAAGATTAAATCGATGGCCCAATGTAAAAGTTAATTTAAAAAATAAAATAAAATTTAGATAATTAATTAAATTTTTTTAAAACCCCACTAAGTGTTAGGCCAGGCCAGCTTGTTGAA
>JAEANM010029346.1:0-10200 GCA_017656035.1 Myanophis thanlyinensis | reverse complement strand
ATTTGCTGTACTATTAAAATTACTATTAAAATTCTAAAAAATTTATCAAAAATTAAGATTTAATATTAAAATTAACTCCCTAGCACCGCGTAACGGAGTGAGCTCCCGTTACTCCAGCTTCTGCCAACCAAGCAGTTCAAAAGCATGTAAAAAATGCAAGTAGAAAAATAAGGACCACCTTGGTGGGAAGGTAAACAGTGCTCCGTGCGTCTTTGGCATTTAGTCATGCCGGCCACGTGACCACGGATTTGTCAACAGGCAGCGCTGGCTCTTCGGCTGAGAAACGGAGATGAGCAGCGCCCCCTAGAGTCGAGAATAACCAGCACATATGTGCGAAGGGAACCTTTACTGTTACCTGTCTTGCTATGTCTAGCAGATAAAATCAGATTATGGGATTCTAGAATGTCTTCAACCTTCTTCATAAATTAGGAACGACAGGACAGAATAACAGAGTTGGAAGGGACCTTGGAGGTCTTCTAGTCCAACCCCCTGCTTAGGAAAACCCTATCCCATCTCAGACAAATGGTTGTCCAATCTCTTCTTAAAAACGTCCCACTCTTTGCAACTCTTCCAACATTCAAAGTTGGCACAACCATCTTTCACAGCGTTGTACCATTGATGTAACTCGATTCCTATTTTATGCTGTGTTGTGTTGTGTTATTTATTTTATTATTTTATTTTATTTCCTTCAACACACTTAGTGAACAGCACATTGTCTTTCTCCCTACAGAATCTTGGTGATAGTATTAATTAAATAGGCATAATAATGTTCTTTCAGCTTCTCAAATTCACATGTGCATTGTAATTATAATGTATTATATTTTGTAGCCATATGCAAAGTAGTGTTTTTCCAGCTTCTACTTCCTATCTCTTATCACTAGCCCCTAATACAACAATTCCCGTATTAAGAAGTATTGTATCTCTATCCATCATCCCTTACTTTTTTTTTATTTTTTAAGCATCCATATTAGTAGCCTTAACGTCTAACCTGTACATATGCATATTAACTATAACAGCTTCTATCATATAACAGCATGCATGATACCATTTTCCCAATTTTTTAATTTCTAGCCCCATTTTCTAATCTTTAGTGAAACAAATCCCATATTGAGATGTAAGTCGATTGCTAATCACCTTATCTACTATGGCCTGAAACGTCTTCACGCAATAACCATAAAACTTTCATTTAGATACGCTGGCCAGGTTGGCTATATGATTGCTGGAATGAGAGAAATTATGGATGCTCAAATAGGAGATACAATCTATTTGCATAACCAGCCGGTGGAACCGTTTCCTGGGTTTAAATCCGCAAAACCCATGGTCTTTGCAGGTGAGGGGGGGGCTCCAGTCAAAAGATGGGGGAGGGGGAGTGTTTAAGTCAGCGTTGACTCCTAATAGCTGCCTGGACTAGTTTCTTGGCACAATTTTTTAGTAGTGGTTTGCTCTTGACTTGTTTGAAAGCTTCACAAAGAGAGAGGAGGCTGGCCTAAGGTCACCCAAGGCAGTAGTAGAATTCACAGCCTCCGGGTTTCTGCTACCCACTTACTCCTCCCAGGAGAGATCCAGTGGCGGATGTCTTTTTACAGATGTTTACCACATCTGTACGCGTGTTCGTGTGCATTTGTTCATGTGTGTGTTTGTGTGTATGTGTGTGAGAGAGAGAGAGATGGAATGTTTAAATTTCAATTCACATTTCAAAATGTTAATCTTGTACACTGCCTAGAGTCCCTTTGTCTGCAAGGAGATGAGCAGTTCTGATAAGATACATGGATTGGATGGATGGATAAAGATAGAGAGGAATAGACTGATATAGAATATAAGAGAGAGAGGAGGAGGAGGAGAGAGAGAGAGAGAGAGATGGAGTGATTAAATTTCAATTTACATTTCAAAATGTTAATCTTGTACACTCCCTTTCTCTACAAGGAGATGAGCAGTTCTGATAAGATACATGGATTGGATGGATGGATGAAGATAGAGAGGAATAGATTGATACAGAATAAAAGAAAGAGAAGGAGAGAGTGAAGGAGAAAGAGAGAGACACAGAGAAGGTGAAGGAGAAAGAGAGAGACACAGGAGGAGGAGAAGGGTAGGGAGAGAAACACAGAGAAGGAGAAAGAGAGAGAGAGACAGATGAGGAGGAGAAAGAGACACAGGAGGAGGAGAAAGAAAGAGACACAGAGAAGGAGGAGGAGAAGGAGAAAGAGAGAGAGGAGGAGGAGAAGTGGGGAGAAAGAAAGAAAAGAAAGAAAGAAAGAAAAGGAGGAGAAGTTCACCATTCCAAAAAGGCTACCATCATTCCATGCAGAGGTCTCCAGCCTTGGTCGCTTGAAAACTTGTGGGCTTCAGCTCCCAGAATTTCCCCAGCCAACTGTGGCTTGATGTCCACAGGTCTTCCAAGTTGCCAAGGTTGGACTCTGCCGAGCTACAGGACCTCTGGGGTTGCTTCCCTGGCTAAAAGCCACCACCTTCTTCTATCTGGACAGGGGTGTTTCCCACGGACCAGTCCGAATATTCTAATCTGAAAGGAGCCCTGGAGAAGCTGACCCTCAATGACTCCAGTGTGACCGTTCAACGTGACAACAGCCTGGCTTTGGGGGCTGGATGGAGGTGAGTAACCCTGCCTCCGTTGCTACAGGTAGTCTTCGACTTACAACTCGACTTATGCGGCCTTTAGAAATCTCCCTTTGGTATTAACATTAAGAACATTTATAGAGTTATAAGCGTTTCCACGTTGTAGTGTTATACTATAATCCTAATTATAGCAATCCTGTAAATGATCTTTTATAGCTTAATAGTTTTTGGTGGAATTATTGAAATGAAGAGTAATTTTCCTTGTTTCTATTTTATAATGGGGGGGGGGTTACAGCAAATGCAAAATTTGGAACATCTTTCCGTTCGTTTCTTTCGTTTGGCTTGGATTCTGAAGGTGTTTAATTTAGCAAATTGCAGGTTGATACCCTTACGAAATGGGGACACGGTGGCTAAGACGGTGAGCTTGTCGACCAGAAAGGTCGGTAGTTCAGCGGCTCGAATCCCTAGCGCCGTGTAACAGAGTGAACTCCCGTTACTCGCTCCAGCTGCCAGTGTAGCAGTTCGAAAGCATGTAAAAAAATGCAAGTAGAAAAATAGGGATTGCCTTGGTGGGAAGGTAAACAGCGCTCCGTGCACCTTGGGTGTTTAGTCACGCCAGCCACATGACCCTGGAATTGTCAGCAGGCAGCACTGGCTTAGAAACGGAGATGAGCGGCGCCCCCTAGAGTCGGGAATGAGTAGCATGTATGTGTGACAGGAAACCTTTACCCTTAAAAAAATGTTAATTGAAATGTTGAATTTACAGGTTGGGCTTTCTTGGCCTTTTACACATGGAAGTTTTTAATCAACGCCTGGAACAAGAACACAACACATCAGTCATTCTGACAGCTCCCACCGTTCCGTACAAAGCGATCCTTTCTTCCCCAAAATTGATAAAGGTGACGATTTTCACAAAAAAAGTCTCAAATCATCAAGTGCGAGAGGATAAATTGAGCGTAATTCTTAACCGTTTCCACAATCGAGTTTCATTCTCCAGGATTTAATGTGTATGAATCTCTCAGATAAGACATTTTCCTCTAAGAATATATATATATTTTTTATCGTGTGACGCATTCCCATCATGCGTTGATTTAAAAAAAATAATATAAAATGCAAAATACAACATCTGAAACATATAAATGTATGTCTAGATGATAGATTTTTTTATTAAGTTGTAAGATATTTCCCCTTTTCCGTTCCCTCTCGCTGTCCTCTTATTTGCTTTTGTATTTCAAAGCGTATGCCTAGAATAGATTATAGATACTAATTGTTTTTATTTCATTTGTCACAACCAGGAAATTAGCAAAGTCTCCATTATATGCTCCAATTTTGGCACTTTTATCACTCACTATATTTTGGATAATTTGGGGGTTTTTTGGGGGTCCCACTGCCACAATTCACTAATGTTTTGCCAAGCGAATTTGGTTTAGTGTCCATATTACACGGGGCTAGTCAAATCCAGGCGCTTTATTTAATTTATTTTTTTTCCAAAATGCAAAGTAAACCCTCTATAGAAGATTATTTGAAATATCTGTAAATACGGATAATCCTCGACGTACAACTGTTTCACTTAGTGACCGTTCAAAGTTACAACGGCACCCAAAAAAAACTTTCTTCACATTTAAAAGACGATTCCAGCATCAACACGATCAACATTCCAACGCTTGGCAAACGGACTCGCACTTATGACGGTTTCAGCGTCCCGGGGTTGTGTGATTTTTCTCGCTTTTGTGGCCTTCTGACAAAGCAAACGCAATGGGGAAGACGGTTCATTTACTAACTTGAGAACTGCAGTGATTCACATAACAACCATGGCCAGAAAGGTCGTAAAGTGGGGTTAAAATTCACAAATGCCTCGCTTAGCAACCAAAATTTTGGACAGTCCATGGTTTTAGGGTCCTGGTTTGTTTCCTTTGCTGCTTGCGTGGGGGTAGAATTCATCTGGGAGCTAATTATAGCAATCCTATAAACGATCTTTATAGCTTATAGTTTTTGGTGGAATTATTGAAATGAAGAGTAATTTTAGTCCAATTTAGCAAAAAATTGATTTTGGACAATGCTTGCATGAATTCCTTGATCCTTCCAATTAAGACTTTAGCCGAAGCTTCAATTAGCCTTTAATTATAATAGCAATTCATAATCTGCTCTGCATTGGGTGAGCAAAAGAATAATCACAAAGACTTACAAAACAATTAAGCAATAGGATAGAGATAAATCCTGTGGGGGAATTATGCCAGAATTCTAACATAACATTTACTTGGGATAGCAAACTAGGTTTCCCTACTTTATTTGCTGAAAAATTATATGTCCTCCATTTCCACTTCAGGTTATATGGGTGGTGTTGTGGCCTGGCGGCCGCCCGGCCCCTCCAACAGCCAAATCAGAGGAGAAGGAGGTGTGGGAGTCAGGGTTAGCAGCAATTATGAGGAGGAAGAATTATGAGGAGGAATAGGGAATGGAGCTGGCAAGAGAGACAGAGGAAAGGCCTAGACCGTCCGTCCGCCCCCAGTCAACAGCCCCCAGGTCTGGAGGTAGCTGATGAGGAAGAGGAGGAACAGCTGGGTACAGTGCCTGACGTGTGGATATGCAGAAGGCAGAGAAGAGGAGAGCAGTGGAAATCTATGGGCCGGTCCTTGGGACGGAAGAGCCACCACTGCTAACAAGGCCCCTTCCTAGCTCTGGGGATAAAAGGCAGGGGGTGGAGATGAATAGATGGGGCAGACAACTCATCTTCATATTCATCTTCCGGCCAGACGGACTTGTTAGCCTGCGTTTGAAAGAGAAACTTTTGCCAGGGCTGTTGGCGTTCCAAATAAAGCCATCTTTTGAGTTCACTTCTGAGGGTTGGTCGTGTTTGGGGAGCTGGGTCAGAACAGATGGCTTGCAATTATTTGGACAGGTAGTCCTGGACTTACACGAGTTCCTTTAGTGACCGTTCGAAGTTACAGCGCCACCGAAAAAAAGTTTTTCAGAGTTAACGACCTTAGCAGTTTGTAATTATAGTTCATATGTAGGACGGTGGCAGGCTCCCAGGGTCAGGTGATCAAAATTCGGACGCTTGGCAACTGACTCGCATTTGTGACGGTTGCAGCGTCCCCTGGTTGGGAAATGGGGAAGACGGATTCACTGAACAACCAGGTTTGTAACTTATTACCTGCAGGGATTCGCGTTGCTTATGAGAACCGCTGTCTCACTTTGCAAACAGAAATTTTGGGCCCTGTTATGGTTGTAAGCCGAGGATTATCCATGTATATGCTGTTTTGTTTTTTGAAAAATGTTAATAAAGACTGCTAATTTTTTTTCTTTTGCTAGAAAGCTTTAAAAATACCCTCTTTTCCATTTTCATTTTCCTATTTTGCAGGAACACAAAAAAGAGGAAATCACGATTGTGAATCCCGTAGAGTTTCCTGATCATTCCGTGGTAAAAGAATACTTGGAGCCGATAGTTTTAGGCACTGTTGTGACCCCTAAGGAATATATTGGAGAAATATTAGCTCTTTGCCAGGTTGGTGCGTAAGGTGGGGAGTGTCGTGGCATTGCATCAATTCTGATAACGCTTCGCGGTTGATTAATAAACCTTTATTAAGCCTGAGGGGCATGAGAGATTGTGATTTGTCTGCAGCCATTTGTCTGGATGTGCTGTAGAAAACCCTGAATTCTAAATCAGGGGCTCTCAACTAGCGACGGACATTGTCACTGGCACAACGTAGGTTGATTAAAAATTTAAGCCTTTACAGTAGGGGTGTCAAACTCCATTTCATTGAGGGCTACATCAGTGTTGTGTTTGACCATGGGGGCTAGGGTGGACGTAGCCAGCGTCAGGGGCTCCTGTGATGGCCAGAGTACTCTGCCAGCGAAAACAGGCTCCCGAGCTCATTTTCAGCTGCAATGGCCTCCTGCAACCCTCTGATGGCTAATATGGAGCTCAGGAAGACCGCATGCAGCCCTCCCAAGCTCCGTTTTCACTGGCACAGGCACCAGGGTGGGGGGAGCAGTTCTTCACTGTTTCCAGGGCGGCCCCGCAGGCCAGATCTAACCACCCCGCGGGCTGGGTTTGGCCCCCAAGTCTTGAGTTTGACACTCCTGCTATAAAACTTATTATCAGTTATCATAATGGTATCCCTTTAATCATGTCAATGCTTCGCGGAGATCTATGGAGGTGTCTTTGTCTCTAGAATGGCAAGACCAGGGACTTGGATAAGATGGCTCGGTTTGGCCGTACCATGGGAAAGATTGGAAGCCATGGTGCCTGCGTGGTCGCAAAATATCTTCACCCGCTCTAAATGGGGCTGTTGATTCTGAGTTACGACGGCATTGAAAAGAGCAACTTACAACCGTGTTACACACTTGTGACCTTCGTAGCATCCCCATGATCATGTGATGAAAGCTCAGATACTTGGCAACTGACTCATATTTATGACAGTTGCAAATGTTAATTGTCCAAGTTTTGTTTTTTTATTTGTTACATACCTGCAACATTGGGCGCCAAAGTTTCTTATCCTAGGTGTTCATCTCGGACTGTTGTGTGATTTTTGTCAGACTCGAAGAGCGGTTCAGAAGGACATGGTGTACATGGATGACCACCGAGTCATGATGATTTATCTCTTCCCGTTGAACGAAATCGTGGTAGATTTCTTTGATGCGTTGAAATCCTTGTCGTCCGGTTATGCCAGGTGGGTTAACTTGGTTATATCATGGTTTAAGACTTCCCCCGCTTGTATAATTTTGAAGCTGGGAGATCCCCGGCTAAATTCTATTAACTTTTGTCAAAATGAGATTTTTTTTAAAATTTGGGGTTTGGAAGATGAATGGCCAGAAAAAAAGGCCCGAAAACAGGGCACTTTTTGCTTCTTGTTTTCCTCTTCTAAATCTAGGTGTGTCTTATAGTCCGAAAAATACAGTATGTCAGAAATTGAATGATGCTAGTTGAATTGACCCTCTTCTGTTTCCAGTTTTGACTATGAAGACGCAGGATACCAACCTGCAGATCTTGTCAAAATGGATATTTTTTTGAACGGAAAATCTGTGGAGGAGCTTATAACTATTGTACCTAGGTAAGTCGATTGCATACACATACACGTACTATTGCATACACGTACTATTATGGATCTCCTGTGTTTCCAACGTGCCCTGAAGACCCATTTATTTCAACTAGCCGGCCTGGCCTGATACCTGGGGTTTTAATTTAAATTTAATTTTATTTTAAACTGAATTATTTTAAACTAAATTTTAATTGTTCATATTTTAATTGTTTTTTTAACTGATTTTTATTGAAATTTAAATCATAATGATAATGTTTAATTGGACAGCCTTTACTTAATTATTTTAAATAGGTTTTTAAATTGTTATTTGTACTGATGTTTTTTATCGGCTGTGCACCGCCCCGAGTCCCTAGGGAGAGGCGGGAGCGGTATATAAATCAAATAAAACTCTAAACTCCAAACATTCATTTTTAAAAAATTCAATATCAATCCCTCAGAATAGAGTTTAGAGGTCATCTAGTCCAACCCCACTGCACAAGCAGGAGACCCTCTACCATTTTGAATCCTAATAAATATCGTTTGAATAAACTACCCAAACCACGTATGAATTTTCCACGCGTGCTATTCTGGAAAAAAATAAAAACCCCAACATCCTTGTGGTTGAAAATTTAAATTGTTACAGAAATAACCTCTGAAGTATGAACGAGAAGTAATGAACAAGAAGGCTGTGAAATTTGTTTGGATTGGAGAAATTATCTATTTTAAAGGCGTTATCCAGGATTTGTGTATAAACCTTCAACTGTCTTTCTTTAGATTCTCAGTTTTGCTACACAGACATTATCTGTCTCACAACTTAAATCTTTATCTGGGTGGGATTGCATTTATTTAGCCATCTCCAAGCCCAAATGGAAAATATTGGCACATTTTTTTTTAATCCGTATTGGGAAGTTTTATCATTTGAATACAGGTAGTCCTCAACTTACGGCAGTTTGTTTAGTGACTGTTCGAAGTTAACGACAGCACTGAAAAATGGGAGTTATGGCCATTTTTCACACTTAAAACCAGATGTTTGTCAATGGATTCCAGAGGTGAAGTTCAGCCGGTTCTAGCCGGTTTGCCAGAACCGATAGTAAATTTTCTAAGCAGTTCGGAGAACCGGTTGTTAGAAGAAATCTCCTTTTGTTTTTTTCCCATTTTACAGGGTTAATCCTGTAAGGAAGGCAGGAAAGAAACATCCTGGTGTTGTTTCCAGCCTGATCTTCATTGCCCTGCCCACCCAGTCACATGACCCCCCTAGCCATGCCCACCAAGCCACGCCCACAGAACTGGTAGTAAATTTTCTAAGCAGTTCGGAGAACCATTTGATAGAAGAAATCTGTTTTTTTCCACTTTACAGGGTTAATCCTGAAAGGAAGGCAGGAAAGAAACATTCTGCTGTTGTTTCTAGCCTCATCTTTATTGTCCTGCTTATAGAAATTGCCCAACCAGTCACATGACCCCTAGCCACCAGTAGTAAAAAATTTGAATTCCACCACTGGGTGAGAGTAAAAAATGTGATAATGGCCAGCCTTGGTTCTCGTCATATTGTCTGAATAAGGAAGGAAAGAATGTTCTAGATAGGATAAAATAATTCTGGCTCAGAAAGGTTGGTCATTGGTCATTTAAGGGAGAAGAGTGAAAAAGTCTTTATTTTTATTTTTGAAATCTAATTTTAGCAGTAAGAGTTACAGAATAATTTGGAGACAATTGAAATGTATAGTATATGACTGGATAACTGCTTGAAACAGCCTACACAATCCAACATGGTATTTTAGAACAGAGCATTTCTTAATATAGAAGCAATTGGTAAAGGAACTGAGTGTCGAGAAGACAGGCCTATGAGAAATCTCGTAACTTATTTTGAAAGCATCCTAAGAAATATTCATAAAAGAAAATGTTTATTTTAGACTTATACAGACTTATACAGACTTATTCAATTTCACTGCACACATGTTGTACATTGGCAATAAAGATTTGAATTTAAAAGCCTACAAACTTGTCCATGAAAATGCCATTTTAAGTATGGAGTTAGCACACGTAGCTTTCACCTTATGACCATAATTGAGACTGGAATTAGAATCATAAGTCATTGCAGTTGTTAGTAAAGGCATCATGAGACCATGTCCGATTTATTTGTAATTTTTTGCAGCAGTCACTAAATGAATGGAGCAGTCCTTAAGGGAATTCTGCAGCTATTAAGCAAATATGGTGGTCATTGAGCAAATCCATTTCCCCCAATGGGTGTCTTTGGCTAAAACTGGAAATATAGACTAGAAACCATTAAAAAAAAAAACATCCAATCATGGTCATGTGCGCCCTGGGACATTGCAAATGCAAAGTTGAGCTGATTGCCAACCGCTCAAAATACAATCATGTGACTTCAATAAGGATGCAGCCATCATAATTCTCAAAACAGATCATAAAAATAGCTCTGAAGAGATCTGTTGTAACTTTGAGTGGTCATACGTCAAGGGTTACAGGTCTTGATTTGAAGATTAGCAGAATAAGTAGCAGGTTTTAGTCCTCCTGTACCTACAGAAGATAGTTGAGTGACTTTTGACCAGTGATTCTTGGAAGTAGACTGTGTAATATCTGTCTGTCTGTCTGT
>JAEANM010029345.1:0-10200 GCA_017656035.1 Myanophis thanlyinensis | reverse complement strand
TCCCAGGTTTTTTTTCCCCTTCGGAAACGGGTCCAAGTGGCTCTTTATGTCTTAAAGGTTGCAGACCCCTGGTCTAGGTGATCCCAGTGGTCAAAGGGTTGCTTGGGACTGTGACTACTAAGCTGAGGGTGTGGCTCCAACAGATCCCAAGAAAAATATCAGAGCTCTCTCTCCAGAAGAGTGAAGTGCTAGGAACAGCTAAGATACTATGGAGAAACTCCCAGGTCTCCAAGATTGAGGAAGACAAGTGCCACCCATTACCTCTGAAAATGCAACTAAATATTTCTTCGTTCCATTTCTATAAACCGATGTCTAAATTCTTCAATTCTATATATTAATCAGCAAAAGACCAGTAAAGATTAACAGAAATAACAATGGGGATATTTATATCTACATTTCCATTTAAAAAAGCGTCTTGGTCCCTCTCTCCAAATAATTAAAATCCAATCCCAATTAACAATTAAACCTTAAAAATAACCTTAACAATTAATCCATTGCACCCAATTAAACATTACCAAAAATAATTATCTTCACCCAATCCCAGGCAAAAAGGAACCATAAGTCATCACTAGAGATAACAGATCATTATTTTAGCCATATACATATACATATATATGTCTATGAATATATATTCGTAGATTTTTATGGGTACAGGTATGCAGGTCTAGGTGTGTTTGGGTCTTTTCCCATGTAAGATTGAGAGTATCTTCGCAATGTTTCAGCGAGGTCCCACTTGCCATCCTCAGGCTGGTGCTTTCTCCTTCATGTGGCTGCTCGCTCTGGCACGAAGCAAAAGCACCAGCCTGAGGATGGGACCTCGCCAAAACGTCGCAAACATACTCTCAATCTTACATGGGAAAAGACCCAAACACACCTAGATCTGCACACACATCTATATATGTATTTGTCAGAAATCTTTTAAATCACATAAAGTTCCATCATCTACTTTCCCATTGTCTCTTTGTCTCTTCTCTCAAAATTATTGTCCTTTTTCTTAAAGTCCTTTTATAGTTCCAATAAAATAGGTCCAATAAATGCCTTATAGTCCAATACAAAAAAAATCCATATCACTATTTTGGTGTATTCCCTGTATATCATGTTCAGTTATTAAGTCAGAATCCAATTCTAAGGGTAAATCCAATATTTTCATCTCTTTCTTTTAAGTTGTAGTTTTAAATCCACCTTAGATTTTATTCAATAATGCTTTGATTTTGATTTTGTTCAGTGGGTTTTTTCCCCTCTTCAATAACAACTTTTGGTTCTATTAAGAGTTAAATACCACAGAAACTTCACCACCTAAGTCTCAAGTGTTTCCTTTAAAGCAGCCATCTGGTGCCCTCTAATGTTCAAACTTCAAGGTATGTTTTATCAGCTTGCAATATAAGGAAAGGGAGTTTTCCCACAGGAGAGAATCTTTTAAGTTAATTTCATAGTCTTTCTTTAATTCAAATTCATCTCAACCTTAATCTGTTTTAAAAACTCTTTCTAAAATCAACACAATTGTCTTCATTTTGCTGCATATTAAAAACAAACTCTTACCAAACTGTAAGCATATAAATTTATTTATTTGTAAATGAACAGAAGAGAAAACCAAACTTGCAGTTCTGAAGGTTTTTAAATCCTAACAAGTACTAGAAAAAAAAATAAAGCTGCAAAGCTTCAAAGAGAAGGCTTTCTCAAAGCTGAAGTGCTTAAAAAAAAGATGATGTTAATGACTGAGAGCACACTAGAATCCTGTGATTCCTATCTGATTGCATGAGACTGGAAAAATGTAGGTTTCTGCTGACTACATACCAAAAACAGCTCTCGGGAGTACATACGGATAATTTCAAGATCTCTCCTTCATCCGGGGAGAATTTTGAGTAGTTCAGATCAGGTATTTATTTGTATTTCCGTTGTAATGCATCTTGTGGATCCACAGAACTTCAGTTCATCTGTCCCCTCTGGAAGTGATGCCCAAGTGAGTTTCGAACGACCAGAATTTTCATCAGTAAGTGATGCAGTTGTTAAGCACAATGTCATCTGACTGCATTGCTTAGTGATGGCAATCACAGGTAGCTCCACAATAACCTCAAGATGTGGGTGTTGTTAAGCGGGAAGAGGTAGGAATTCCAGGTAAGGCGCATGGGGATGCTGCAGGGGGGAGAGGATGCAGCTGGGGGGTGGGGGAGGCTAGGGGAGGGCCTGAGAGGACCATCGGAGGCTGCCTGCAAATGGTGTGTGTGTGCTTGGCTAAGAGAAAAAAAGGGAGTAACTTGCAACTTTCCAAACCAGCTTTCCCATACTTCGCTTATTTGAAACCAGCAGGATAAGCTGCAAACAGTAATCCTGTGACTGCAACTCCCCAGGAGTTACCTGACCTACAATTGCATGATCAAGGGGTTCTGTGATGACTAGAACTTTGACGACCAGTTTTATGTCCGTTTTTCCATCACCACCATAATTTTGAATCGTTGCTGAACAAATGGACGTAAACTGAGGACTATGTATGGGTGACTGCTGCATAAGACAAGTGTTGAAAGAAGCAACAGTAGCTGTAGATAAGAGTGTGCTTCTACTCACTCTGTTATATGGAAGATAGTATATATATATTATTTTGAAAGAGGTATGTTGGCTGGCATGGTCACACAGAGAAGAAACAATGTCCACGTTGCAAAACAAATATGTGAAGAAAGAATAAATGGTTCAAGAAGAAAGGAAAGACTGAGAAAGTTGTTGCCGAAGGAGTAATCTTCAAAGAGATAGTGGTGAGAAAAATAAAAGACACTATACAAAGTTGTCTATAGGCATGTTGGAAGCATGGATAGTTTGAAATATAGAAGGGTGTGGAACAGGTATGGTGTTAGGGTAAACATCATTCATTTTGTTTTCATTTTTAAAATGAATTTCATATCTTTGTTTTTATTACTATTCCTTATTCTTTTTCCACTTTTGGTACCACACTGTTTACTCAAAAATCGGATCACATGATGAATATACATATATGTTAATTGTTTTGTATTTGTTTGAGACTACATGGACAAAAAGGTCGGGGAGAAACAGAACAAACAAATATTCCACCTTTATCACTTTACACATTTGTCCCTGTTCTATCACTTTCTACATTGAGCATCTCCTAACATGCACTATAGATCAGATTTTTTTTTTTAAGACTTTAATCACACTAACATTTTGCACACAGAACACTCCTCTGAAGTCCACAATATAAAAGAATGGGAAATTTTTCCTCTAATAAAATGGAATCCTTCACAGTTAGAGCCTCCTAGTGGTACAACACAAACATTTCCTGAGAACTAAGAAACCAAAGGCTACACGGTGGGACATCTTTAGTTCTTATATAGATAAGTGAACTCTGTACCTCCTGTAAGTAATGTAGAATTCTGACTTGCAATTGTCCCTTGGCTGATAGAGGAAGAAACTGTATTGAAGACCTGAGCAGTTTGCTCTTAGTGCAGTGATGCTTTGAACATGCTGGAAAAAATAGAATCTAAACAAGATAAGGAATGCACACAGTGCATGACTGAAGAAGCTCCTTGGATAAGCAGCAAAACATATCAAGCCTAAAAGTCCAGTTACCATGACTCAAATTTTACACAACTTGGTCTGGATGATTGAGAATCTTCATTGATACATGCAGAACGTAGTTTCTTGAATTCTTCCCAGTGGTTTAATCAGCACCGGCCATTTTTTCAAAGCAATAAAGTAACATGTTTTGTGAGTTTGTGTGCATGTGTACACATGTGCACAAGGAGATATATAGTTATGTGTGTTTGTACTCTATTGTTATGTTTACTAGGCATGTGCAGTATGTACAGGATGGGCTATATATATTCCATTCTGGGAGAGTGGTTTAGAACGGATCAGTCAACAGCCTTTCAAGTTGCTACCCAACTCAGTGTCCCTTAGGGATGGAGAATTATTCCCTGAAAAGTCCAATTCACTTTTGGTTTGCTACTTCTGTTTTCCAAATTCGATTGTTGAAGTTTTATTCAGCTTTTGGAAATTTTTTCTAGCAATGAGCAGTAGAAGTGCCAACCCTCCTCTCAACACTATTTTATATTACAAAGAATAAAAAGAAAGCTGAATTATGGGGAGAAAACGTGTTTATAGAGTTGAGTTGATTGTCACATTATCCTGTCTTTACTATCAGAGAAGTATTGGTAGGTCTGAGTTGCAAAAATTAAAGGACCACTAGAAATGGTCAAGAGATAGAGAATTTTACGAGAAAAGTCTTGCACTCTTCTGTATGCGATAGAATTCCCTATACTACTAGGCTCGAAACTCTTGAGGTTGTTGGACAACCTAGAACTGCACCGCTTGCGATCAGACCTAGGTATTGCATATAAAATTATACATAGTAATGTTCTATCTGTAAATGACTTTTTCTGTTTTAATTGCAATAACCCGCGCCCTAACAACCACTTTAAACTCAATGTAAACCGTTCCAAACTTGACTGTAAGAAATATGACTTCTGTAATAGAATTGTCAAAGTCTGGAATGCTCTACCCTATTCAATTGTATCTGCTACAAATTTTCATAGCTTCTTCTGCAAATTGACTTCCATGGACCTTACATCATACCTAAGTGAACAGTAGAGTGGGTGTGCATAAGTACACAAATGTGTCTATCATCCCTCTCATTGTACTTTCTTATTTTCTTATTCTTGTATCCATTTTTACTGTTACTGTTTGACAAATTCTAATAAATAAATAAAATAAACATCCCTAACACTTTGCTTCTATCTAGCAGCCCTTCAGATTCTTGCAGTATATCCCTGGTAGCTTTAGGATTAGATTTATGAAATAATGGATTATCCTTTTAATCAGATATGATTTGCTTGTGGCATTTTGCCTAATGATTTTGTTTTTGCCAAGTACAGGCATTTTGACTATTACTTTGGCAATGTCCTTTCTCTATTCATCCATACAGCTAAGTTAGAATATTTTTAAAGATAGGATTTGAAGAACAACCTGGTAATATGCGCCTCAGTGCCTGACTTATGATATTTTTTTATAATTTTCTTTTATTTAAAAAATCTGAAGACTACATACAGCAACAGAAAGTGTCAAGTATGGTACATTCCCTTTATTTAAAAAAAAACCTCATTGGTATTTCTAGGGATTCCACAGGCTTTCCCAGAAAATAAAGCAGTGGTTGACTGCAGTCAGTATTTTGTTTAAATATGTGCCCATTTGCTGAGAATAAAAAGAGTTCAACTACTGGCAAATGTCTGTTTTGTAATTGGCCATGTCATATCCCAAAAACATGGCTATTTCAAAAGAACGTCCGCAACACACACTGAGAATACCAAATCTACTCATGGGTATAAAATTGATATCTATCAACTAATATGGTACATAGCAACAATGAACATTTCCTTCTTTGTATTTTTATTCATATAAAAATCAATACTCAGTCATAAAGAATAATTTGGATGTTTGATTAAGCTAAAAACGAAGCAACGACTTTATGACTTAAAACTAAAAACCAAGCTAAGTTATTAATCATAATAATATTAACCAAGAGCCATAACTGTGTTAACCCACAGGTTGTTGTTTTTTTTGGGGGGGGGAAACAATACAGGTACACTGGATTTCAAATGTATGAATAGAATTTTAATCTATTCTAGATTTCTGAGATTGTCAGATGCAAACAACCAGATGCAGAGGGGAAGAGTTCAAAGTGGCTAATTTATTATTACTGCCTATAAAACAGGAATTTACCCTAGACTGGCTTTTAAAATGGTTCAGATATAACCCTCTTACATTTATGTAGTAAGCCTAGACCAGGGGTGTCAAACTTGATTTTGTTGAGGGCCACATCAGGGTTGTGTTTGACCTTGGAGGGCCAGGTGGGGTGGCCGTGGCTGGGGTGGGCATGGTGATGGTGATGGTGGGCATTTGACACAAGCTCAAGATGTACTTTTTTCCTTTTTTGCTTTCCACAATCCTTTACTATCACCATTTTCCTATCTCTTCTACCAGATATTACAGGCAAACAATTATTACTTAGTCTTCATACTCCACGAAACTTTTTATTTCTAAATTTACACCCCATTGTTTAATAGTAAATTACTTTTCCAGACAGAAAAGCTATTTATACTATTGTATTTTTATTATTCAACTAATAATAAAAATACAATAGCATAAATAATATGATAATACAAGACCTAATAGCAGAGGCAAATGTCCAGGATAGTAAATAGAAATGGCTGTCAATTATAGATTGTAGTTTAAATGGACCTACAGTATGTAAAATCTGGCATTAAACTGTAGTATTAACATAGGATGTTTTCTATCCAGATCAGGCACTTACTTGAGGCCACATAATTGTAATCCAGACGAATCCGGTCCTCCTGCAGCACTTTGCCAGCTGTGCAGAGGCCTCATGGGGCCCCAGCGCGGCCCATTTTTTGCCTCCCCAACCTCCAGCAGCACTCTGCTGGCCAAAAACAGGCCACACAGAGGCCCTGGGAGGCCCCCGTGTGGCCCATTTTTGGCTGGCAGAGTGCTGCTGGAAGCCGCAAATTGACCACGCGGAGACCACACATGGCCTCCCCGTGGCATTTTGGCTGGCAGAGGCACCATGGACTGGTCCTTTGATATTTCCAGTCTGGCCCCGCGGGCCAGATTAAGCACCCCGCAGGCCAAATCTGGCCCACAGACTTTGAGTTTGACACCCCTGGCCTGATTCTTGCTTGAGCCTTCCTCCCATCCAGGATGGTTGCTGTCCAACAGAGATACCATTTGAAATAAAGCTTCCCTCAAGCTGAGCTCAGCTTCTAATACCTACAAGTGTAGGTATATAGTGCTTATATTTACTAACTTCACTAAAGTAGCATTAGGATATTTGAATTATGCCATAAACCTTAAAAGCACATGATATTCTGCGGTGATTCTCAACTTCAGTTCTCAACAGCTTTAGCAACTTAGCCAGCATCAGGGAAATATGGAATTCTGGTCTAAAGCAATTGAAAATTCTTTCCCTTGTCCTATATCAGTAAATATGAAGGTACTTTGTGTAGTTTACCCATGAATAACCAAAAGTACTCTGTATCTCCTCATTCAGGGCTGTTGAGTGATTTTTCTGTCTGAGACAAAGTGGTATCTTTTCTTCCATTCTATAAACCCGACACAATCGCTGCTGGAGTTTTTAGTTCATTTCTGACAATGGATGGTGCTTTCTCTGCACCATTGAAGAACATACTAATTTAAAAGCATTAGCCAGACTGTAAGGTACATTGACTTTTGTCCTCTAATACAGGGATCCCCAACCTCTGACCCATTCCCCACTATCAGGGCATGGCTGATTTGGAAGTGGGCTATGCAAGAGGCATGCACACACACACACACACACACACACACCGGCCCACCACTTGCAAGGATGTTTCCCTCTCCCCCTGCTAGGCTGCTAAGTCGTATGGGTTGGGGACCACTGCTCTAATACCTTGTCATCTCCTTTCAGTGTCTGTCACCAAAGTTAGCTATCTCCCTGTCCAGTATTTGGACTGGCCCACTTGTTCACTCTTTTGTTTTCATAGGGTTTGACCATGATGACATTGAAAACAAAATCTTAGAGCTGACTTTACCTTCTGAACAATATAAAGCGCTTACTTCCAATGCCATTTTCTCTCTGCTAATCACAGGCAGTTTAAGTCATAACAGGTTTTCATCACATGAAACATGGCTTAAAAGTTAATATATATAAGGTTAGAATAATATTACTGCAAGTTAAATAAATTAAAACACTAGTATCTAAAACTTAGTAGGATTCTGTATGTTATCCGATCATTTCACTCATTCACAAACCTCCTTGTGATTTTGTAAAAGTTTGTTTATGGTTCTGCAGTGAGTAGCATTGTGCCTGAAAACTTTTCAGTGATTTTAAATTTGCTCTGCTTTTTTCACATAAGCAAGTGCTTAGTGTTGATTTCCACATGAATAAAAACATAAAGAAAGAAATGTTAATTGTTCTATGTAAATGTCAAAATGGTGCCACTAGATGTCACAATTGGATTTTCTTTACAATATTTCTACTGAGGTTAAAAACATAATACTGTATTGGATAAATGCACACAATTTGAAGGATTTTGGAGATCAGATCAAACCTGCCCCACATGAATCATACAGACTGAGTGCATGCATGACTGTCCATCTATTTTCATCTGTTCTTTGGAGAAACCCAAAATAACCATTCTTCATTCCATAAAGGAATGGGAGAATGCCTGCTGCACTATAACCCTCTTCATGTCCCAATATTGCAGTTCATGCAAATAATGGTCCATGTTATCACTGGATTAAAGTTGCATTGCTCAACCTACCGCCATATTAGGCACGTATTCTAGTCACACCCCATACTACACACCTATGCATTGGCAAGGATAATGGCAGTCAAAAGACCTAAATATCAAACAGCTATTTATATATAAACTTCAAAGTGATCAGGACTCCTACGGGCACGAATAAGGTTATTTCCTGTTCTGACTCAGTCCAGTTTTTCCCCAGTTTTATGTAGTTCAGAAATAGCAAAAAGCCATTTCAGCCACACCTTATCAGAATGATCAGTTTCACTTTCCCAGCCCCAAGCCTCACCAATAGTTTTTCATCCCTTGCAAATATTTCTCTCCTTCCAGCTGATAGTCTGGCACCGTCTGTGCAAAAGTGCCTACTGAATTTCTTTGGCTGGATCTAAACCACTTATAGAATGTTATAATATAAAATTAAGCTATGTGTGTACCTGGCAAATGCTTTTCTGTGTTACGGGATCAAAAAAAAAATCCACTAGGGTTAAGGAAGGGCAACTGATCAACCTACTTCTACCCGGCAACTCCTTCTCTACTAGCTTTTGACAAACCTTAATATTATCTTCTCTACACCTCACCTCCGTTCTGTCAAGGTAAGTTTTCTGCTATGTTGAGCAGAAAGGTCCAATGACTCCTACACCTACCTCACCACCTCCTCCTCCTACTCCCACTTCTTCAGCTAACACCTAATTTTGCACAAACTAATCTGGGTTTCGCTGGGTTTTATTAAAACTAACAACCCAAGTTCAAGAGCCAATGGGTATCTGAGTCGCTTTCAGTCACTTTAACTGCAAGCCATTTCCAACTCTTTTCCCTCTGAAGTTCTCCTTCCCAGAGCTCTCACTCCCTTCTAATGCTAGCCTGGCATTCAGTACTGAAATTAACCCACCTGCACCTGCTCTTCTGCTGTGAGAATGTTCTTTTGAGAATGTAAACTAGTCTCTATTCTCAGCTCTTTATCAGCTAAGGAAGTACAGACTTTTTGTTATCTATCTGGCTCTGTGAAGTAAAATGATATAGGAGAGACTGGGCTGATCACAAGCTCCTACAATAATTAGCTTTATGTATCTCTTTGGTACTATCCAGTGGTTGGTTGGATTTCAGGAGCTGAGTTCTTGGAGCCTTAACTCCTTGACAGCTAAAATCATCCAAATAAATAATCGGTAGTCTTTTAACACATTTCTTTGATCGATATAATTTTCTTTATCAATAAAGAACAGGGGTCTCTGAGAGACAAATCATTTTTTTTCACCCATCCTTCAAAATTCTTTCTGAATTTATCTGGATACAGTTGGGATTTTCCTGGGGGTTCCCATCCCTGACCTGCTAAATAACCTGTTCAAAATAACCTGCTAACAATGAGGTATACCACAATAAATAATCATACCACAATAAATAATCATACCACAATAAATAAATATGCAGGTGCATGTTTACCCTGTGGTAAACCAAGATACTAATTTTGTCTCCATAATCTTTTCTGACAACACTGTGGCAGGGCCTGGTCATGTCTCCTACAATGTTATATCTGGTCCAGTGTAATTTGAGTGTAACGTGTTAGTAATAACTCAGTACCTGTGAAAATTGACCAATCTCTCAATTGACAGTGAGAACGATTAACCAGTGGAACAGCTTACCTCCTGGAGTTGTGGGGACTCCATCACTGGGAGTGAAAAATCTTTCAAAGATTGGACAACCGTTTGTCTGGAATCCTATAAAGATTCATGCCTTAGGCAAGGGGTTAGACTAGATAGAAGACCACCAATGTCCCCTCCAGTTCTATGACTTTATGATTACTTGAACTTTAAAACATTAAAAATCTATTTGTTCCAACAGGCCGGTCTGGCCTAGTACTATTAGTTGGGGGTTTTAAATCAGTTTTAAATTTTAATTTTTA
>JAEANM010029344.1:0-10200 GCA_017656035.1 Myanophis thanlyinensis | reverse complement strand
AGTGTCTGTCTGATTAATAAAAAGAGCTGTTTGTTCACAATTCAAGTCTGTCTCTCCTTTCTAAAAACAAACCAGTGTTCACCACTTAGCCACAGCTTAATCACAGGACCAGAGCATCCACGCATGCATACATACCTGTTTTAGCACCTATCGTTTTGGGTGGGTTTGATTTTAACTGTATTATTACTGCATGCACTGTGCATTGTATTTTCTCTTGTTGTAAACCACCTTGTGCAGAAAAATAAACAGCAATGTGAAATAAACATTCAATAATGATTTGTAATGATTTCAATAATTTATGGTTTCAATACAACTAATCCTTAAGTTATGATCACAATTGAGCCCAAAATTTATGTTGTAAATGAGCTTTGCCCCATTTTAGACTTTCTTGCCACAGTTGTTAAGTGAATCACTGCAGTGGATAAATTAATAACCCGGTTTTTAAGTGAATCAGGCTTCCCCATTGACTTTGCTTGTCAGAAGGTCACAAAACGGTATCACACAACCTTGGTATACTTCAACTATCATAAATATGAATCAGTTGCCAAGCATCTGAAATTTGATCACATGACTATGGAGATGCTGCATAGTGCATAGATATAACTATGAAAAATGGTCATAAGTCATGGTCAATATTTTTCAGTGCCGATGTAATTTTGAACAATTACTTAACAAACTGTTATAAGTCAAGGATTACCTTTAATTATTATTCAATAATAAGAATAATTGAAACCAAAAATGGTGGTTATAACTGTTCTATTTCAATATTGCAAATGTTCATTTCTACTTGCAATTGTGGAAATATTCTGTTTAACAACAAAGCTTTTCTTCAAGAATTATGTTACATTTTCTGCAGTAAATATGTTCTTATAATTTAGTTCCATTTCCTGAGATCCATTATCTTCTATTGCACACTTTCTCACACTGAAGGCAAACACAGAGAGAATGAGAAAAAGCTTCTTTCCACAGGCAATACAGACACTAAACCAGGAACCACAAGAACACTGAGGACTATAACAGGAACCACGATTGTATCTCATTCCCACCTTCCCAACTATTCCCTAACCTATTTCCTACCCCACGCTCCCATTTTGCCTTAACTTACTCGCGGTCGCGGTCGGTCGTGTAAGCAGTTCACTGCATATCGTACCATGTATGACTGTGTATGTGGCCAATAAATTTGAATTTGATTTGACTTTCTAGCTGTGTGAATGATAGCATGGGAACTGTGTTCATGCTGGCTGGGTAATATTGGAAATTGAAATTGTCCCCATCTGTACAGAGAAGCTGCCTTAGTCATAACATGGCCATGAAAGTCAATTTAACCTTTAGAGAAGACCATTGTAACTGAGCTTTGGTGTTTGGATGACTATGAGTATTTATTCTGTATGCCTTTAAAAAGAAATTCCTGTGCAGATGTAGCGTTCAGTTAAGAGTGTTCAGATGTTCAGTTAAATCTTATTGTTTGCAATACCATTTATTGCCCTACCAGGTATAATTCTGCAAACCTGAAATTCAAGTGCCTTAATGAGCGTGAAGCCAACAGTTTTATTAGCTCTGTTTTACCTTGTCTCTCATTTTTTATGATGATTCCTAAATCAGTTTAAATGTTCACCATACTGATGCATCACATCCTTGAAAACACCTGCCCCTATGTTGTTAACGAATTATTATTAGGTAAAAGTAAATGCTGCGAGTTCACTCACCAATAAAACATTTATAGCAGGGTGTGTTAAACTAAAAATACAAATTAATCTCAGGAGCACAACAATAGAAATTGAAAGACCGTTTTTTAATTAAAAAATGTTCATTTTGAATGCATTATTCAAATATTGAAGATGTGAATTTTGTAAACTGTGAAAAGAAATATAGTTGTAACCCCAAAGATAATCAGATCTCTATAGATCAGATCAGATCAGATCTCTAAGAAAAGAGTGCAGACTAATTTGCAAGAACCATAAATTCTGTAAAACACATCATGACACTACAGTATATAGCCCTTTGTTTTATAGTCTGGATAACTGACCTAGAACAGCTCTTAATGTAATACTTTCCGGACACATTGAATGTATTCTTGCCATCCGTCCAAGTGGGAGTACAAAATGGAGATTATGAAAATGATCATCTAATATATTTGGAAAACACCAGTTTGAAAGTTTCTATAGAAAACTAGACAAATTTACCAAATAAGTCACTATTAGCTATTAATCCTGACAGTGATGGTATACTTTCAGGATCAGCAGTGTCATGGTTGGTTTCATACAGTATGAAAAGATAGGATTTCTTTTAGTCCTTGGTTTGCTAAATAAGCCATAGTAGTTGGATATGAAATATTTTCCTTTGTCTGTTATAGAATGAAAACTGGAGATCTCATTCTGGGCATTGACTTCATTGTTTAACAGATGATGGAATATATACTTAGCCAGTTATTGTGGCTTATTCACTCAAGAGGTAGCAAAAACAGCCATGCAAAAACTCATGTTCACCATGTCTCCTTTAAGTTCAGAGCCACAAACCTAATGCTAAGTTCATATATGGAATAAAAATAATGTCTGTATCTATTCAAACTGATGCCTTTTCTGAAAACTGGAATTTTCTCCATGTTACAAGCATCAGACAGATGATTGCATTTTGTGTGATACATTATTTCACCTCTTTCACATACAGGTATTCTTGATTTATGATAGTAATTAGACCCAATTAGACTTGTGGTTGCTAAGCATCACAGTTCTAAAGTGTGCTATCACACAACTGACTTCGGGATAGAAATGACAGCAACCTTGATAGCTGTCATTAAGCAAGGTCTATGACTTCCAACTTCCTGCTGGCTTCCCCATTGACTCTGCTTAGGAGAAGCCAGCAGACAATGCAGGAAATTGTAATTGTGCAATTGTGGGAGTCTGTGATGGCTGGAACTCTGACAACCCATTGCAAATCCTCCTTATTCAGAATCACCTATAACCTTGAACAGTCACTGAACTAAAGGTTGTAAGTCTCCTATTTCATATACTATGGTCATGATCCAAACAATGCACTCTCCCTGTAAGACTACATCGTGAAATATTATAACAACACTATATGGAATAAGATCTGGTTATTTGTGAGACCACCACAAATTAGGTTTCATCTGCTAAACAATGGGACTCAGGAAGTCATTTCTGCATGTGTCTTCTGAAAAGTATTTCACTACCATGATATATCATAGCCCTAATGACTTTCAAGAAAGCCTTGAAGACTTCTTCCTGCAAGTACTAGGCTTAGTGTGTACTAGCAACAGCTTGCAAAAGGGTTTTATACAGAAAACTTCACCTTAGAAAGCAGTACAGTTGTATATATGTTGGGCACCATTTAAGCACCAAGGAGTTCTTTCTTTATTATCAATTTTAATTTCCACAGATTTCTAACAAGGATTTTTTTTTTGCACTACATGACTGTCACTACACTTGGTGAGAATAGGGATGCAAGTGATAAAAAATATTCATTGCAATAAAAAAATATTGTCCCCTTATATACTTATAAGTGCAAACCAGCAGGGCTTATGAGGTCATGACACACATTTTATAATCTTGGTATCATTGTTGGTCAGAAATGGACTTCTATGTGCATGTTGAGGTAGTGATGTCATGATTCAGAGATGCAGAGCAGACTCTGAATACAGGGAGTCCTAGACTTACAACAGTTCATATAGTGACCGTTTGAAGTTACAACAGCACTTTAAAAAAGTGACGACTATTTTTCACACTTATGACTGTTGCAGCATCCCCATGGTCACAACTGAATTTGGAAGCTTGACAATTGACTCACATTTATCACAGTTGTAGTGTGCTAGAACCATGTGATCTCCTTTTGTGACCTTCTGACGAGCAGTCAGTGGGAAAGCCAGATTCACTTAAGAGCTGTGTTACTTATTTAACAATTGCAACAATCCGCTTAACAAACGTGTCAATAAAAAGTCATAAGATGGGGCAAAACTCACTTAACAAATATCTCACTTAGCAATTTAATTTAGGTCTCAATTGTTGTCCAAAACCAAGGACTACCTGTAGAGTAGGATTGACAAATTAGGCAATCATGACCTTACCCCAAGGGGGAGATATTTTTGACTTGGCCTTATATTTACTATCTGTACTAAAACACTTCCTACACACATATATTCCCCTTTCCGTGAAGAGCAGACTTCAGTGCATCAGGAAATTAGACCTACAATAGCGTATGCTTTCCTGCATGCTCCAATAGTCTCCAAGTTCTACTACTGAATGGAAAAGTACAAGTAGCCCTCAATTTATGACAACTGAGCCCCCAAATTTATGTTGCTAAGTGAGTCATTTTCTAAGTGAATTTTTGCCCCATTTTATGACTTTTCTTGCTACGTTTGTTAAGCGAATCACTTGCAGTTGTTAAATAATACAGTTGTTAAGAGAATCTAGTTTCCGCTCAGAAGATCACAAAAGGCGATCACCTGACTCTGGGACACTGCAACTGTTATAGATGCCAGTCAGTTGTCCAACAGCCAAATATAAATCACCTGACCATGGGGGTAGGTGCTGCAACGGTGGTTAAGCATGAAAAAATGGTCAGAAGTCCCTTTTTTTTCAGGGCCATTGTAACTTCCAACAGTCACTATGCGAACTGTTGTTAGGTCAGAGGGTTACCTGTAGTTTCAACAGGCAGCCAGATATCCCCCATCCATCCATCGAGGCTTTAGGAGAGATGATCTGAAAGCTGCTGTTGCTGCTGCTTCTCTCGAGGAAGCAAAAGCGCCACTCGAGGCGGCCATTTCGGACGCGAAGGGGAACTTTCCCCTTTCTTTTGCGCGCGCCCCCCCCCCCCGCCGTCGCGCGCCCCCCCCCCGCCCGCCGTCGCGCGCCTGCTTTGTCTCTCCCTCTCTCCTAACGCGCCGCCTCCCCCAGCATTAGAGCCGCCCTGCCGGCGGCCTCGCGTGCTGCCGGGTTTCTGGGAGGCCGAGCCTCTGCTTGGCTGCTGTGGGGCTCCTGGAGGGCTTGACTAATGCAGGCTGTTGTGCTCCGCTGGGCCGCGGGGGATGATGAAGAGGAGGGTGGCGAAGGGCGTTCAATGCGCCGCCGCCTCAGCTCCCTCCATCCCTCCCCTATCAAAACACATACACCCCGGGAGGGGGTGGGGGCTGCCTGAATGGCCCCTCCGCTCACCAGCTGACGGCGTGTGCTGCGCTCCAGACACTCGGCCTCGGCGGAGCAGGGGATTTCACCCCCCCCCTCTTTCAACCCAACTCGCCGAGCACGCGCGCCCTTGAGCGCGCCAACGCGCGAGACCTGCCCCCACGGTCCTCGCGGCTTTTAACCCTTTCCTTTCCCGCCTTCAGGGGGAGGGGTGGTCAGCTGTGGGACCAAAACAGCCTCGGTTGTTAAGCTACCTGAAAGCCCGTTGCTCAGAAGGGAAAGGGTATCCGGATCCTATACAGGCTTGGTTTCCTGACAGAAAGTTCCCCTTTGGAGTTCACCGACGGCTTCAATAAAGGGGAATATTTGTAGCTGGGGGTTGACGTGAGGGGCTCCTTGGCGCTCCCTGAGCTTGCTTGTTTTCTTGAAGAGGTTTCATGACCCAAACTAGGGAACATCATCAGTGCTCTAGCACTGGACTAGCACTGAAGTTTAGGTTTAGTTTTAGTTTGTCGTGACACCTTGTACAACGAAATAAAATGCCATCTTCAGTGGGTATTATGACTATAAAAACCACAAATACACATCCTTCACATTCTATACAATTAAACTGAACCCCCCCCCCCCCCATACTGCATTCATATTGCAATATACATGTTAAATGTCTATGGAGATTCTCAATCATCCAGGTCATATGGTTGTCCCCCAAGGTGCTTTTTTTAAACTGGACTTTCTGGTTTTTCTTTTCTTTTCTTTTCATCCAAGAAGCTTCTTCATCAGCTCTGATGGGATGGTGGGGAATTCCAGTCATTCATTCCCCACCATCCAGTCAGAGCTGAAGAAATTTCTTGGATGAGAAGCAGAAACGTCTTCAAAGAAAAACCAGAAAGTTCAGTTGCCTCTTGAAAAAAAAGCACCTTTGGGACATTGATGAAGTTAACTATCTTGGGTAATGATGGTATTAGTTATCTTGGGTAATGAAACGTCTGCAAGAAAACAAGCAAGCTCAGGGAGCACCAAGGACCCCTCCTGTCAACTGCTTCTTGTTCATCGACCATCTTTATAACTTGGAATAATGAATATTAAGATCAACATCACCACAAACTGTTGCTGTAAGTGCTAGTATTGTAGGGTAAGCGGATTGAGCCAAATAAAGAGAGATTCAGTTTGGTTAGCTGCTCAGAAAATTGTTTGATATGCATGTATGTGTTTCACCCTTGTGGGACTGGCATGTTATGTGAAAACCTAGCCAGTATGGATTATAATTCATGATTTATGGTTTAACATGTTGGGTGAACTCAACAATGGTGAATATTCAACAAACCATGGTTTAAAAGCCATGTTTGAACTTAATTGTTAAGCCAAAGGTCATGATTTAGGAAAATGTGGAACACTAGCCAAAGGTAACCATCTACATATTAGTAAAATCACACAATGCTGCATTTTTTGTTATAGGAACTGATAAGTTGATTCAATAGTATCCAAACATCAGGAATGCTGGAAAATGATTTTTTTACTGGAAATTCATTTTTATCAAATGCAAGAATATTAATAATGCTTCCTCAACTAGGAAAAGTATGTTTCACATTTATCTTAAATGTCATTAATGCAAAGGTATTTCAGTTAAACAGGCAAGGCAAATGATTCCTGAAATAAAATACCAATGAATTCAAACTAATATTTATAAACATGTCCAAATTCCTGCTTCTAAATTTGCAGTTGCTTGGTGTTGTTTCCTAGCCAATTGTGGTTAGTCAGCAGTACTCCTTCCCATTAAATCCAATGAATTTTTGATTAAGTGTTAAAGAATTAGAAAATATATTGCAAAAGCATATTTGAAATCAGGCCTCTGGATGTTTGGGCCTCGATGGCAACTTTATCAGAAAGTGTTGACCACCTAACTGGCTACAGCACAACTAACACAAGCTATGCAAAAGATAACTCATACATCACAAACATTTCACACAAAAAAACAGACCATAGTTTCAACTGAGAAATTGAGAATGCTGGACCAAACTCTAATCCAAAAACATTAGGGAATTCCTGAAAGCTTAACACTTAGACAAATCAGCTATCAACAAGCAGAGAGATATAAACAACATTTACACACCATTTAAAAAGACCAGAACATCTCATTGCCAGCAGTTAACACCCAGATAAGCAGGAATTAACAACGGAATTTACACCAGGATTGATATCAAAATCAGTAAACAATACCCTAATCAAGGAACTACCAACTCAAACAACCAAACAATAAGCATCCTAATCAAGGACTATCAGGAAGAAAGCCCAACAACATTGACAGGGTGAGCTACTGTCAAAGAGCAAACCCCAGTCTCTTCTAGCACTGAAGGTGTTAGCTAGTCAGGTAAGGAAATGTCTCCATGAAAACAACCAAAGTCAGATAGAACCAAGAACTCCACAGCTGATGGACATAATTTAAGGGTTGTCTATCTAAGAAAATAAACTGCATAGACCTGAATGGATCCAATGCTGCCATATAGGAGCATGATTATAATTTACCACTATAGTTGGAGGCAAGGATAATAGAATTAATGATTAATGCCTACATGTACAACAAGAGGATGGCCTTCAAACCAAGATAGATGCCTAGGTTGTATAAAGTGCTTTGTGGAAATAAATTAAGGGGCATGGTTTATTTTAACAGTTTTATTGAAGGCAGAATGGGCCAGATCCATATGTGTTGATAAAATAATGCATGAATGAGCCACAATGGCCATATTCAAACAACTTCAATAAAGCTTGGTTGGATTTGACTGTGGATGTTGTGATTGTGGTTTTCCTGATTAAAAAAAAACCCCTAAATTAACGCTTTGTGTAAGCCCTAATACTATATTTCCCTGGTGGTTTGAGAAGTCCTTGGTGCTCTAAGCTTGTTTTTTTTTTCCTTGCAGACATCAGTATTGATGATGTTACCAACTTTGGCGAATGGAACATCTGCAAGAAAGCAACTAAGCTCCAAGAGCACAAAGGATCCTCATTTCAACCCTGATATTCTCCTTTATTGTTATCAACTTGTGGTTCAAATACTCCCAGGTCCATTTCTAAACACAATTTGCTAGCCAGAAATAATTTTAATTCAAGTACTCCTGTTGGATTATATTATAAACTTGTAAAGGTTTAAACTGCAATAGAATAAAATATATTTTTTTTTCCTCCCGGGTAATCCATTTTAGTAGTTGGTCCAGACTCCAGATCAACGTTGAATGAACAGGTGAAAATCCCTCGAAAGAATCCAGAATTTCTCAATCATTCCCCACCAACGAAGATCCCATCCACAGCCCCCCAACCTCCCTCAAGCTTCTCACTCGGCTACAAACTGCAGAAACGCGCTCAGATCGATAAGAGGATCCCCCCAGTTCATGCCACACTTCAGTGGGTAAGTTCCGCTCAGCTAAATGTTAACTTCTCCGTAAACACAGCTGGCTTCATCGACTGGAAAGCGAGACACCAATTTAAATTACAACACGGGAAATAATCGGATCGGGCAACCTTTGTAAACTTGTTCACGAACGGATAAAACGCGTGCGTGAACACGCCCTTGTGCCCTATCCTAAACGAGCACTGTCGGATTTCGTTTCCGAGTGGATTCGATTCCACTGATGTCGAATTATCAATTAAAGTAATTGAGCTGAGCCAGACTGGTTGCTGGGCAGGCATATTTCCCAACAACCCTGTAGGGTAGGTTGGACTGAGAGAGAATGGCTCCACCCAATGAAGTTTCAATTCATGCTTGAAAAAGCTGGGACTCGAAATTTGGTTCTCGTTGCTGTTCTCCCTTTAAATCGGGCCATTACGAAGACCATTGTTCACATAGTGACTGAGCCACTATTCGCTTAACCACAGTTTATCGAATTAAACATTCATTCGAAAAGCAAAGCCATACATTTATTACCCAGACCTTCGATTAATCTAAAGTTTGTTTCTTTTTAATGTTTGCTGCTCCGGTTTGCTTTTTTCCCCCTGTTTTAATGATGCGTTTTCAACTATGCCTTGTAAAACCATCCGGGGGAGTAGGAGACACGTAAGCTACATAACTTTAAAAAAAGAAAAAAAAATAAGGTGTACAAACACAACGGCTAGGTTCATACAAGACACCAGAGAATACAATATGGTTCATCGTGTTGTGGAACCCAGACACTGGGTTTCTCTCTCTCTCGGGGACAAAAAAAACACAAAAAACCAACCCAAATTTCAAACATCTAAGAGTTGTGGCGAGTCAAAACTTTCCCATTCCTCCTTGAAACCACGGTGATTTTTCTTTTTTCATCCCGTGCGATCAGGAAAGACTTGCTAACAGCTAAAGTTAAAGGCTGGGTGCCAAATGGTTGCTGTACCTTTTATCACTCTTCCCCCCAACTCTTTGTCCCTCCCCCCACCCCCAGGGTCCCGTCCCATTGATTCCAAGGGATGCTGCTTCCCAGCTGATGCGGTTTGGAGGCACTTCTGAAAAGCCACGCCGAGCCCCGTCGCTTTTGTTTGCCGGCGGAGCTATTAAGCACGCTTGGCGCGCGCGCTCAGGCACACCCCCGACCCCCCGATTCCTGCGTCTCCCAGTCTCTTGGATACTTGGCGCTGACTTGGGGAAGGTACCTAGAAGCTAATTGCTAATAATAGAGAGAAAAGAACCAGCCACCCTAAGCAGGAGTGGCCCGGCATATGGCGAATGAGCGGCCTCCGACGCTCAATATTCACGTTTCCAAAATGTTAATGAGATGAAAGCAACCTGCAGCTCCGCGGTGCAGCTTGTTAATGGTGGGTGAGCCAGAGGGGACGACGTGATGGGGTGGGGGCGGAGGTTGACAAGCCGTTGTTAGGCAAAGGCGACGCGGCGAACGGTGCCCACGGTGAATTTGGGGTTTTAATTAAGCGCACGATCTTTCCCTTCCCCCCCCCCCCATTCAAAATTTGGCCAGTGACTCTGCACCCTTGCATTAGGTTAAACCGTTCTTTGCCCTGCTGCTCCATTATTTCCTCTGGGTTGCTGGTGGAGTGGGGAAGGAAAGAAGGAGGAACTAACTCTCTCTCTCTCTCTCTCTCT
>JAEANM010029343.1:0-10200 GCA_017656035.1 Myanophis thanlyinensis | reverse complement strand
TGTCATGTCCGGGCAAATGGGGAAAAGCTTAGAAAACCCGCGATGGAGGCATGGTCGTCTTGCGGGAGCCGCTTTTCCCCATCAGCACCTGGGCGGCGGGAGAAGAGCCGCTGCGGAGCTGCAACCCCCTGCCGTCCCCCCGCCACCGCCCCCCCGTCCTCTTTTTTTGGCTATCAAATATGGTCACCCTAAGTTGTTCCTTTCTATAAAAATTCATGGAAGCAAAGAATCAGACTGATTCTATATATTTTAAATAAAATTATTTACTTACCCTATTCATGACTGATATTGAAATATTATGTTCTCCAATTCTGGTAGCAACATATAACTACCACAAGATCTTATTGTAAGGTTATATAGTTTCTAACAGTTTCCTTATTTTTTATGCCTTCACTGCATAAAATCTAAAGTTAAATATTACAGTGCCAGCAAAAATGGGTACTAGTTTTTTTAAAATAAGTATCTGTATGTTTAAAGCGAAAAGAACCTGTGAGACTAATACTTAACTTTCACTACTTGAATAAAAATGTTGCATATTTCACCTTTAGGGGACTGAAACAATAAAAGTGCTGAAAAGTTACGGTTTTCTTTACAGTTTTTCTACTAAAGTTTCTCCAGGTATGTATGCATGTATGTATGCATGTACGGTTATGTATAGATGTATGGTATGTATGTTTGTATATATATACAAATATATATAATTTTAGAGTCAAGGATATGTAGACATAATACAAATACAAATTATATTACATGTCAATAAACATTTTAAATATCTTTAGATTATTATAAATGAAAAAAAAGACAGATGATTCAATGTATTTTCTAAAGAGACCCAGTCATAAGTCACTTATTATGTCTCTAAGACTACTAAATCTTTGTCCATCCAACTTTGAAAAATAATGAAAAAGAGTCTCTGGTTCAAAGTTGTACTTGGCTCTACTGAAAGTGACAGTAACTGGTTTTGATGCCAAAGAAGGATCCGCAATTGGCCAGGACAAGCCAAGATGATGTCTGTGAAGCTATTTGAAAAAGGAAAGAAAAGCAGTTAAAATACTGTTAATCTGTTAATGACAATACTTTCAGAAAAGTATGCGAAGAAACAAGCAAAGAAATTAAGACTATGAAAAGTATTTGAAAGAGATAATTTCACAAAGGATGTTACTACAAGCATTAAAGCAGCTATATCCTAAAAGACTTATATATACTGTATATTTTGAAGGCTTTTCTCAGTGCTTTCTTTTGTACTCTTTGTACACGGGCACAAAAATTTTCCTTTCCTGGCAGTCTTGGCAAATATGTGTATTTGGAGATAAGAGTAACATAAGCTCCAGGACACTAGGCTTTCTGAACAAATAAAGGAGGGGGGGGAATCACAATTTCTTAATGAAATTTGCAGGATTACCTTGATTAAATTTCCATCAGGACAATGCCATACAATTCCTTCAATCTTCCCCTCTTTGCATCCATCAAGCCAAGCCAATATATCATTGTGATTTATTGATGGTGCATTTTTAATCTTAAATGTTCCATGTGGCACAAGAAGGTGTATAGGATGTTTCTTGTTTCCCAAACCTATTAAAACATTCAGAAAATTATGACAAGCATATTTTATTTTACTACAGAAACCCCTCACTTTAATAAGAATTGTTCCTTCTACAAAACCCTGTTATAATACTTGCTTCCATAATATATTTACTTCTACCACTATATGTATCTAGGTTTTTCATTTATCTTATCTAAGAGGTCACTTGGATTGAATTGTCTAATAGTTTATTACATAGAACAATGTTATTGCTACAACTGAACACTTTCAGAAAATAACCTAAATACTATAATTGGGAAAATTCTTGGGAAAATTATTCCTATTGCTTCATAATTCATTGGTGCATGTACACAGCACCTGTCTGCAACTCTTTCAATTTGCCATATATGGCTGGCCCTTAAAAAGGTCCATGCTCCTTTAAACAATTCTAGACAAATGCTGCATTCACAGTTTGAAGCATTGGATTACCTTTCTAATTAACTTAATTATACTTTTACTGTGTGTTTTTCATTTCTACATTATTACATTTGTAATTTTAGTGTAATGGTTTTGCTATATTGTCTGATTTAAAAAAATGAGTTGAAGTGCTTACCATATGGATTTGCATTAATATTTGTTCCAATAAGTTCCAGTGTCTGCTCTGTAAACTCATTTAAAGGTACTGGACAGATTTCTAGAAGATCAGGTTCCTTAGCATGATGCTTCAGAAGGAGAGCAAGTTCATACTCATAATCAACAGCAGAGGAATGCCAACAATATAGTTTGCTGCTTTTTTCTACTGGCACCCAACCTGATTATTATGAAACACAATGTCAGTATTGTCTTAGGATTGATTGACGAGATTGATTTGACTTGCTATATGAATAAAAATATTAGTGAGATAAATAAAAATTTTATTGTGCAGAAAATGAGCAATTGAAAAATAATCACTAATCAACAGTGGGATTCTACCTAAGATCCAGTTTTATTTCAATTCAAAAAAGAAAAATTCCATAGCTTATTCTTGTGTTTTCAAATACAAAAAATCATGAAACTTTTTTTCCAACTTGGAGTACAGAGGTATTCAAGATTAAGTACTCCTACTAACTCAGAAGTCAAGGAAAACAGAAGACAAGGAAAACTAACTCAGAAGTCACAAAAACTGTAACATTTAGAAACCACCATCATCAATAATTTAAGAACAAACAGCAAATAGACTATTATAATGCACTTTTTAGGAACCATCCCTCTCACTATCAGATGCACCTTTTAGGAACCATCCTTCTCACTATCAGACTGATTCTGGCTAGTGTACAGTTAAAATATTTTGAATAATTAATATGGGTATGTATAAAAACAGAAAGGTTCTCATGATAAGGATTAATATTTTACACTCAATTTGACTAGGAAATATTTAAACATGATTTGTTAATCTTCTGCTATTTTCTTTCAAAACAGTATCACAATAGACTATCAAACTTGTAAGAACTAATGCAACTTTGAAACTTGAATGCTTTACAGATATGTGAATTTCACTTCTCAGAATACCCAACCAGCACAGTTAATGCTGGGAATTCTGGGACTTGAGAAATCCATATATCTGAAGAATGTCCAGACTGGGAAAGGTTAATCTTATGGTAAATAACCATAGGATTGCCTCCACCAGTTTTGAGTAATTGGTATATTGGTTGACAGCATTAGTAAATTATTTGGAAAGAATGCTACTTTTAGTATAATGCAGACCTCAGTCCATTAACAATTTTCACACTGAAGTTGTGAACAAATCTCAGGAAGCGAATGAATATTTTTCCAGTAGCTGCTTACATATTAATGTTTCTTTTGCTTGTATTATTGCCAAGTGGGAAGCTGTTAAATGAGAATCCTCAGATTAGGATGTTTTGCTCAAATCACTTGAATTCATCGTTTCACCTCCCCCCAACATAATTTATCCTTAAAATGGAAGGGAGGTCTTAACATCATTGATAAAATGATAAAAGAAACAAGGTTTTTTACCTAATATTTTCTTTTTGGAGAGGGAAAATAAACTTGAAAGTTCATGAAAGAAAGGTTCAAAATGAAAGAAAGAAGCATTTTTCATGACATATTTTGAAGATCAGGAAGAAATAGGATTTTCCTAAGAAAGATAAAAAGAAGAGTACACAATTCCTTTTCTTCTGATCAAGTAGGCAGAATTTTCTACTTTCCAATCTGATGTTGTACAAATCACCATATATAGATATCCTTTATGTGATACAGTACCATTATATCTGACTTCATTTAAATAATTTATAATTTTTCTACAAACAATTTTTTCAAAGCAATTTCTAACTATAAATGAAATCTTTTCTAAAATGAAAGGTGACTTTAGATGTTTAGAATAGAATTTCTCATATTAAATAATATTTTTATACCTGGAATGTGCCCGTTTTCATCAGGAAAAGGTTTTCCATTGTAGTACTCTATGTCCTTGGCTGGAATCCAGCATGCAGGGACAGACCTGAAATCTTCTTCAATATTCCACGTAAATCCTGGTAGGCAAGAATATGAACACCTTTGTAAAAGTTACCATCTAACTATCTCCTGCCTTTGAACAGGTTTACAATTTAGGGTAAGTAACAAGTAACAATTTGGCAATGGCAATTCTTTTTGTGTGTGTGTGTCAATTTTTCATTGCTATTAGGTTGCAAATACGCCAACTGCTGATCTGCATCTACTTTTCCTGTCCCATTTAAAGTTTCTGAAGTGTATTTTCAATACTATCACTGACAAAATGACAACCAAAGGATTTTCAGACTACTTTATTTAGTATATGGCATATCATACATTTAAAGTACTAATTCATTGTAGAAGGGCAGTTCTACAATCAGAAGTTGATCAAAACTAATTAAAAATTGATATTCTCTAGAATAATTGTTCAAAGACAGAGGGAAATTTAAGATGAAATGCCTTCATTATCACTTTTTTTCTGTTACAATGTATATCAGAAAAATCCCCTACCTTTTGAGTGTTCTGCTGAGTACATAAATTGCTTAAACTTCTTCTCGGCTTGCTTGTTCGGTTTTCTATCAAGTCGGGCCCAAAGATATGGATGACCTACAATGAGATTGAAAGTTTGACGATTTTTTTCAATTATTTCATCAACAAGATAATGTGAGGTGTTGAAGCAGCATATATCTCCAGAACTAAGCAATTGTGGTATGAATGAACGTATAAAAAATAGTTCATAGATATATATATATATATATATATCTTTATATAATTATTTCCAGATCTATTATTGAAGTTTGACACTTTTGCGGATATTTTTCTTAAAACCATTGAAGCTACTGAACCCTTCCACTACATCAAGGTAACACTTTCCCAGAAAAGGCCAATATATTTTAAAAAGTCAATCCTGTTTGTAAACCTTGCTTATTAATTGTACAATATTTGTTTCTGTCCTCAAAATCATAATAGATCAGAATATTATAAATGATCACTAAGTGAAATTTTACACAGATGTGAACATGCATATTAGAAAACTTAAGTTAATGTCTAAAAAGATGAATAGCTTAAATATGCTTAGATATTTCTAACCTTGTTTACAATTACTTGTATTCTAACCTAAGCAATTATCCAATAATATAATCTCATACTGGTGTTTAGCAACAAATTACATTTAGTTGATCTAAAAAAAGAAGACCCTGCCCTTGTGGGAAAACATCATGAAGAAAAAAAATGGTTGTAAGATGTGCTATATGAGTATAATGATCTTCAACTAAAAGACTAAGATAAAGCTCTCAGATATGGCTATATTTGGAATTTCTATTACTCTCATCTAATAGTAACATTCAGGACATTCATAGCCAAACTTCTATGGCTTAGATAGCATATACTATACTTCCACATGACTGTAGATTGACAGCTACATTATACTATTCAAATTGAAATGTTACTAGGAAACAGCCATGGTGAGCATCAGAACTTGTCTGGCATTTTTTCTGTACATTGGAAGAGGAGCATCTTGAATTAATCTTTTACAAAAATGTGTATGCTATATTTTCACCTACATAATATCTAGTACAATAATTTAATTCTTCTATATTACCTTTGTATGTAGTTATATAACAGCAAGTTCCATCCACCTTTTCTGTTGGGATTGCACTGTATATATCTGCAGCTAAAGCCTTCTTATTAATTGAGTTGGTGGCCAACACTTTAAATGTCTGAAAAGAAAATGATCATTGTAAATTTAGTCTCCTTTAACACTTTAAAAATTTCTACCACAGGTTATGTTTTTGATTCGTTTTGTTTTAAAAAGGATGACCCAAGTAAATAATAAAGTAGTTGAGTCTCAGTTTTAAATTAGAAACATAACTAGCAGAAAATTTAAAATGGATGGAGGTGGAATGTTTGCAACAATCTGGTGGGATAAAGTTTAAATCTACCGAAAAATCTACTTGTCCAAATGTATTAACTGCTGCAAAGTTTTGTAGCAGCAGAAATGTTTCGTGGAGCAATATTTTTCCAGCTAAAGTAACCCAGGACACATTATTCTCCCTAAAAAATCTAATCCCACAAAGAGGTAAAAATCTGAGGAGATGAGTTCCAATTTGCCATGTTCCTTTTGAAGTGTCAAGGCTATTTCACACATTTCGCTATTTATAAAGTATTTACACGTAAAAAGGGGGCCATATGTACCTAAGTAATTCACAAGGATAAACGTCCTGCGTTTAAAGGAGCTTCTGTTACCTTCGCGAAGCAAACATGGCAGAGATTTTGGAAGAGGTGAAGCGACTCTACCTCTTAATGGGAAATCTTTGCTTGCCGCACATCCACGGCAGTTTCACGTGGGTGTGCTGCAAAACTGGGCAAGAGAAACCGGAGCGAATAATTGTCCCTGCAGATGCTGCAAGTTGTTTTTCGCTCAGCCAAGCTCGTGTCTGATTCTAGTAAGGCCCGCGACTGGTCCGGAAAAGTTCCCAGTTTTGTTTTGGTTTTTTTTTTTTTCCGACAGGCCCGCGGTTCTCCTTCACCCCGGCGGATAACTCCGACCCCAGTACCTGCCGCTCCCGCTTGGCCGAGGGCTCCTCTTTCACTTCAGTCACGAAGAGGCAGGGGACCTTCTGCTGCACCGAGCCCAGGCAGCTCATGGCCCCAAGAACGCGGCCCTTTGCCCCCTACAAGCGACCAGCCTCCAATTCCCAACTGCAGCAAGCCGTTTCCTAGCCCGGAGGCCGCCCTCCTTGAGCGACAACAGACGCGGCGGGGGTAAGTCTCACTGAAAAGATTTCTGGGAAATGTAGTCCAAGGCCGGATCGAGGCAGGCTCCACACCTTTCCGAGTGATTTACCCGCTGAATTAGAGGAGGCGAGTTCTTTTGATCCCAGCTTTCATCCATTGTTCCTCCATCAGCTTTTACCAACCAGATCAGGCGATGTATTAAACTACAACTCCCCGCCAGCACGACTAGAATGTTAACCTGAAAGGGAAAAGATTACCTAATACACGCGCCCCAAATTCTTTCTGTAACAACTTTAAATTTTGGAAGTTGAGTTGCTTTAAGAGCTGACCTCGATCTTAAGGGCTTAAAACATTTCATAGATTCTTTTAAAAATGGTTCGTAGGAAGAATTTATACAGATGCATTCTGCGCAATCGAAGATTTTTAATATTCTAATGAGAGGGGGGAAAATTAAAAATCATGTACCTTGCAATAAAATCAAGAACGTTTAGTGTTTTGTATCCTAAAAAAAGTACGTTAGCTTTTAATATTTTGGTTCTCAAATCAAAATATGCCGTTCTGAACCATTTTCCATTTGTTTTAAATATTTGGGAATAATCAGTTACTATTGTTTATCAATGAACAATATACATTATTTTTAGAATTCATCTGCTTGCATTTACATTGTATTGTTCTTTGATACAATGAAATTTAGGGTGGCAACTTGTATAAAAAAAAAATCAACTCCAATTTTGATGGCAGCAAATTCTTTTCTGCCATCCAGTAGTCCTTAGATGTTTTCAGCCCAAAGCTAGCATGGCTACAGTGGCTGAGCTCAGGAACAGCAATGTAAATTTTTGCATTTTATTGTCTGAAATGGCCGATCTTGATTTTGTAATACTACCTAATGTCTGTTTTTATCACTTTATACAAATGACTGAGTCACTTACAAAGGTTAAAACATAAAAAACCACCACATATAACCCCAAGCAGACAAAGATAAATAGCCCCATGCACAAAAAAATGGCACACTTACTTTATCTGTTTACCTGATCCAAATGCCTGGGAAAACAGCCAGATCTTCAGTGCCTTGTAAAAATGTAAATGTAACTGAACTGGGTCCATCCAAATCTTCAGGGCAACACTGTTCCACAGAATTAGGCTTTTATCTGAAGAGCCATTCAGAAATGTTGCATTCATTATACAGAGGCCTCCTTTGAAAAATTATGCATGGCTTCCAATGTTAATACAAACATTTCTATGGTGTCAGTTAATTCACTATTAACCAATACTTTTGCAGTCTGTTTAGTGTAAATCGCTTCTATGGCTCGAACAAACTTTTCACCAAAGCCCATCTGCTCCAGTTGAAGTAGCATGAATCGCCAATTCATATTATCAAAGGCTTTCTGTGCATCCAAAAACATCAGAGCCACATGTTTTTCAGGATGTGCTTCATAATATTCCAAAGTGTCCAGAATTATTCTCATATTATTTTTAATATGTCTTTTAGGCAGAAAGCCATTTTGATCAGGATGAATAAAGTTATTTAAATATTTCTTCAATCTTTCTGCCAGAATCGAAGCAAAAATTTTATAATCCGAATTCAGCGGGGATATTGGTCTGTAGTTTTGGATCTGTTGTGGGTCCATGTCCTCCTTCGGGATAAGTGTAATATATGCTTCCAACCATGTTTTCGGGATCTTATTTAACATCACGTCATTCATTACTTCTAAAAGCTGTAGACTAAATAAATCCTGAAAAGTCTTATAGAATTCCACTGGTAATCCATCTGGTCCTGGTGCTTTTCCGTTATTTTGTTTTTTAAGTGCTTCTGTCAACTCCATCATTGTAATATTTCCTTCTAATATTACTTCAATATCTTAAGGAATTTGTGGTAGATCAGCTTTCTGTAGGTACCGCTTAATTTCCTCTTCAGAGACTTTCTTTTGGTCATATAATTTACTGTAATAATCTTGTACAATTGTCTTTTTCTCATCATTCTCATCAAAGACATACTTGCTCATTTTGTAGCCAAAATATTTTCCTTGATTCTCTTTCTTTCCTTAATTTATAGGCTAACCATCTACCTGGTTTGTTTGCATCTTCAAAGAAGTTTTGTTTGGAGCTTCTAATTTTTTGCACTAGTTCTTCCTTTTCCATAAAACCAATTTTATGTTTAATTAAGTCCATTTTAATTTTAATATTTTTTTTGAGGAGTCTTCTGTAGTTCTTTTTCCAGTTTTTTATAGTCGTTTTCCAATGTTTTAAACTTTTTTTTTGTTGTTGTCTATTTCTCTTCCCTTTGTATTCTTCCCTCTTATATACAGTAGGCCTTCATTGTATCCCAAAGATTTTGGAGCAATGTCTCTTCTTTTTTGTTTTTTTTTAAAAAAAAGCTAATTCTTTTTCAATTTTCTGTTTAAAATCTTTTTCCTTCAATATTGCATTATTTAATGTCCATCTAGATCTCCGTTTCTGTCCTTTCCATTTAAGCATTATAGGATTATGATCTGTCCAAATATTTGCTTCTATTTCAATTTCTTGCACTTTATCAATTAGCTCTGTTGACATCCATATCACGTCTATTCTAGACCAAGATGCATGTCTGTTTGAATTAAAAAGTATATTTTTTCCCATATTCCTTTCTCTCCATGCATCTTTTAAGCTCACTTCTTCCACCATTTGAAAGAAGGATTTTGGCAGTAGATTTCTTCTTTTCTTTATTAGAGTCTGAGTTTTATAGTCCATCTTGTCATTAATTATTCCATTAAAATCTCCCATCATACATATATTAGCATAGTCCAGTTCAGTTATTTTTATGTGTAGGTTTCTATAGAATTCTTCCTGGTTATCATTTGGTGCATAAATTGCAATTAGTAGCATTTTCACATTGTTATCCAATATTTCCACCATCAAGATCCTTCCATCATCATCTCTATAAATCAGTTCTGTGGAAATCATCTCTTTAATATATCAAATTGCACCTTTCTGTTTAGAGTCTGTCAACGCTGTAAATAATTTCCCTAATTAGGGTTGTTTCAACAAATATTCAAATTGCTTTTTAATATGTACTTCTTGTAGGCAGATTATATCAACTTTTAATTTTTCCAATTTGTAAAATACTTTCTTTCTTTTAATGGCTGAGTTAAGTCCATTTATATTGACTGAAATCAATTTCTTTTCCTCCATATTATTCTTTATATATAACATTCTTTGCTGTAGGTCTTAATTCACATTCACAAAGTATGCCATCTACTGCTCCTTCTTCCTCACCAATTATCATTTTGCCTTCCTCTTGAATTTCAATTGGAGATTTCTTCTTTGTAATTCTTATCTCCAGCGAGAATTGCGAGAATGTTTAAGGATAAGTCTGAAAAATGTTGGAAATGTCATCAGACGCCTGGAACATATTACCATATGTGGTGGACATGTACGGAGGCATGAAGATATTGGACTAAAATCCACACATGATTGGA
>JAEANM010029342.1:0-10200 GCA_017656035.1 Myanophis thanlyinensis | reverse complement strand
GTAAGGAAGGCAGGAAAGAAACATCCTGGTGTTGTTTCTAGCCTAATCTTTATTGCCCTGCTTACAGAAACTGCCCGTCCAGTCACATGACACACACCCCAGCCACGCCCACCAAGCCACACCCACAGAACTGGTAGTAAAAAAAATTGAATTCCACCACTGCTCCTAGCCTAGGAATTTGACATTTGTATGGTATATACAGGTAGTCCTCAACATACGAGCACAACTGAGCCCAAAGTTTACCTCAGTCAGTGAGAAATTTATGAGGCAAGTTTCCCCCCTTTTACGACGTTCCTTGCCACGTTTCAGTTCTTGAATTGGTCACATGGTTGTTAAGCGAATCTGGTTTCCTCCTTGACAATGCCTGTCAGGAAGTTGCAAAAAGGGGATCCCGTGACCCCAGGATACTGCGACCGTCGTAAATGTGAGACAGTTGTCAAGCATGTAAATCATGGGACCATGAGGTCGTTAAGTGTGAAAAAGAGTATCATAAGGCACTTTTATTAAAGCACGGTTGTAACTTTGAACGGTCACTAAACAAACGGTTGTAAGTTGAGGACTTCCTGTAATAAAATTCTGGCACGTGGAGCATATAAGGAGGCGGCCAGGTGGTTGGGGGAGGAGAAGGAATTGGAGTTTACTAACCTTATTCTGCAGTGCATTATGGAAAGTGAGTGTTGGATTTTCTCACTACAGGTAGGCCTCAATGTGCAACCATTCATTTAGGGACTATTTGAAATTGCAACGGCAGTGAAAAAAGTGAAATGATGACTGTTTTTCACACTTATGGCCATTGCAGCATCCCCGAGGTCACATGATCAAAATTTGGAGGCTTGGCAACTGGCATTTATTTATGACGGTCGCAGTGTCCTCCAGTCGTGTGATTTACATTTGGTGACCTTCTGATAAGCAAAGTCACTGGGGAAGCCGGATTCACTTAACAACCATGTGACTAACTTAAGAACTGAAGTGATTCACTTAACAATTCTGGTAAGAAATGTCGTAAAACTGGAGGGGGAAAAAAAACCTCACTTAACAACTCTTCTACCCTAGCCACAGAAATGTTGGGCTCAATTGCGGCCGTACTTCGAGCACCACCTGTGTGTTAAGAAATACTGAGCAGGAGGAAAGTACGTTTGGGAACCCATCAATCTCTGTCCTGAAACTGTCTTGCGTTAAACCTTCTACAAGCTGCAACATGGCCTCAACTTGTTATTGAAGTGCCACAATAGGGAGAGGCACACAATTTATGTTGGCATACTTTTCTGCCTGGTAAGGATGGGAAGAATGCACCTGAACACGGTCGCCTTAATATTTAGATATTAAGAAGTTTTATTTAGAAGTTTCGTTTATCTCATGAACAAAATCGCCAAAATAGTTTGCACCAGGGTGTAAAAGCAGATGTTACTAAGTTTACCCAGCATAGATTAACTCCAAGGTTAACTTCAGACCAACAAACAAGTAAGCAATGCCCCACCAAGAAACTGCTGAAGGGTCATCAGTAAAACAGCCCAACCAAAGGACCTGTAAGACCATCTCCACCAACATTGACAGGGCAAATGACCATGATGGCGAACGTATGGCACGGGTGCCACAGGTGGCACGCAGAGCCATCTTGCTGGGCACACAAGCTGTCAGCCAACTTACATCCAGCTGAGCATGCACATGCGATTGCACATCCATGCATGCGCGATTGCAGAGACCCAGCTGGTCTTCGGGCCTCTGCTGTGCATGTGCGCGATTGCAGTAGGAAATCCAGCTGGTCTTTGGAGCTCTCCTGTGCATTCACACACGGTGGCTCATGTGTGCGCGAGTGCCTGTGCACAGCATGCATGCAATGCACATGCAAAAGCTGCATGCATGCGCAGATGGTGCAGTTGCACATGCAGCACAAGTGGAGGAGCCGCATGCAAGTGCAGATGACACGCACAAAGAACGTACTTTTCGGCACTCGGTAAATAAAAGGTTCGCCACCACTGGACTAGGATATAAACTGAGAGCAAAGCCCACTCTCTACCAGCACTGATGATGTTACCTAGTCAGGTAATGAGATGTCTGCAAGAAAACAAGCAAGCCCAGAGAGCACCAAGGACCCCCGTTTCAACCCTGAGCTACAAATAATCTCCTTTATTGGTAAGTTTACCCAGTTTAATCAAGGCGGTAACTAGAGCCACTGATATGAGCACTGCGGACCTTCTGGCGCGCATTAAAGACACATTTGTTCAAACAGGCCAGTCTGGCCTAGCATTAATTACTTGGGGATGGTAATAATTGTTTTAAATTTTATAATTTTTATAATTTTTAATTTGACAACCATCTAATTTTAATTTTTTAATTTGTTTTTAATTGTTATTTATTCTATGTCCTGTTTTTAGCTGGTTGTACACCGCCCCGAATCCCTTCTTGGGGGAGAGGCGGTATATAAATTTAATAAAATAAATAAATAAATAAACAAACAACCAGGGTGATTTGGGCCCACTTTGCCTGCTAAAAACATCGTTTCCGTCACTCTAAATGCTCTTAGTCCACCATTACACAGATAGCCCTCAACTTACAATTTGTTTACAAAAGTTACAGCAGTACCGAAAAGTGACTTACGACCTATACGTTCACACTTACGACCCTTGCAGCATCCCCGTGGCCACGTGATCAAAAGTTTCGATGCTTGGCAACTGACCCGTATGTATGATGCGTTTGTGGTGTCCTGGGGTCATGTGATCTCTTTTGGAGATCTTCTGACCAGCAAAAAATCAATGGGGGAATCCAGTTTCACTTTGCAACTGTGTTAATGCCTTAACAGGTGCACCGAGTCGCTTCACAATTGTGGTCACAAAACGAGGCAAAACTCACTTAACATCTGCTTTGCTTATTAGCAAGAGACATTTGGGTCATAAGCCAAGGACTTCTTCCCAGGAAAACTGCAGGAACCTGTCCAGGAAGCTGCCAAACACAACACAGATTTGAAGGGAGCGGAGAGAAATCCTATTAAGGTGCAATGATGGAGGACAGTTTGCTTGGAAAATAAATCTGCTTGTCAGTGTATTTTAATTTGTATCCTTATACTTCCTTCCACCAACATGGAACATTCTGGATGCCTCAGCTTGCACATTTTATCTCGCCCAGTCCGTGATTCGGAACCCAGAAGGGCTCCAGAGGGTGTGAAAAATCATTAGAAAGAATTGCGAGTGGCCAGATGGATCACACCACCTTAAAATAATTGTAGGTAGTCCTTGCTTTACGACCACATTGGAGCCCAAAATTTCTGTTGCTAAGCAAGACAGCTGTTAAGTGAGTTTTGCCCCATTTTACCACCTTTCTTGCCACAGTTGTTAAGTAACATGGTTGTTAAGTGAATCTGGCTTTCCCCATTGACTTTGATGGTCAGTAGGTTGCAAAAGGGGATCATGTGATTCCAGGTCACTGCAACCATCATAAATACACACCAGTTGCCAAGCATCCAAATTTTGATCACATGACCCTGGGAATGCTGGAATAGTCGTGTGAAAAAAGGGTCACATCATTTTTTCCATTGCCTTTCTAACTTATTTATTTATTTTTTATTTATTTATTCGATTTATATACCGCCCCCTCTCCCGAAGGACTTCAAACCAGTGGTGGAATTCATTTTTTTTACTACTGGTTCTGTGGGTGTGGCTTGGTGGGCGTGGCTTGGGGGATCATGTGACTGGGATGGCAGTTTCTGTAAGCAGGGCAATAAAGATTAGGCTAGAAACAACATCAGAATGTTTCTTTCCTGCCTTCCTTACAGGATTAACCCTGTAAAGTGGAGAAACAAAAACAAAAGGAGATTTCTTCTAACAACCGGTTCTCCCAACTGCTTAGAAAATTTTCTACTGATTCTAGCGAACCAGCTAGAATCAGCTGAATTTCACCTCTACTTCAAACTGTCACTAAATGAATGGTTGCAAGTCGAGGATTAACCGTAGTTAATTTTTTATTATTGTATTTTTATCCCACTTTTTGAAGCTTTAGGGCAATGAACATACCTAAGAATTCTTCCTCCTCCTCCTTTCTTCACAACCCTGTGAGGTAGGCTGGACTGAGAGTGTGTGACTGCCCAAAGTCACCCAACTGGCTTTCATGCCTAAAATAGGATTAGAAATCGGTTTTCTACTCGTATCTGTTACTCTGCTTAGACTTTGGGTCACTGAAGGCTAAAACATAGGAAGAACAGTTGCACGAATTGAGTATGTCTAGTTTAATGAACAGAATGACTAGGGGTGACATGATAGTGGGGCTCCAGTATCTGAGGGGCTGCCCCAAAGAAGAGGGAGTCAAGCTATTCTCCAAAGCACATGAGGGCAGGACAAGAAGCAAGGGATGGAAATTAATCAAGGTGAGAGGCAATCTACTAAGGAGAAATTTCCAGACAGGGAGAACAATTAATCAGTGGAATGACTTGTCTCCGGAAATTGTGGATACTCCAATACTGGATGTTTTTTTTTTTTAAAGAAAAGATTGGACAGTGATCTGAAATGGTATAGGGCCATGATGGTGAACCTATGGCATGGGTGCCACAGATGGCATGCAGAGCCATCTTGCTGGGTGCACAATCTGTCAGCCAACTTACTTCCAGCTGAGCATGCACATGTGATTGTTCATGCACGCATGTGGGATTGCAGAGACCCAGCTGATCTTCGGGCCTCCACTGTGCATGTGCGCAATTGCAGCAGGAAATCCAGCTGGTCTTCGGAGCTCTCCTATGCATGCACACGAGATTGCTCATGTGTGTGTGAGTGCCTACATGCAGTGCACATGCATTGCATGTGCAAAAATTGCATGCATGCATAGATGCAGTTGCACATGGAGGAGCTGCATGCAAGTGTGGATGGCACATGCAAAGCATGTACTTTTCGGCACTCGGTAAGTAAAAGGTTCGCCACCACTGGTATAGGGTCTTCTGCTTGAACAGGGGGGTTTGACTAGAAGACCTCTAAGGTCCCTTCCAGCTCTGTTATTCTGTTAACTGCTTTGCCAACCGCCCAGAGTCACTAAGTGAATGGGCAGCCATATATAAATCCTCTATATATATAAATAAATGAAATAAATGCCCCCTGAGCAGGACGGAAATTCTTAACCCAACGAGTTTCATCTATTGGAGAAGGTACCAGCTTAGAAACCAGTTCCAGAACTCGCCTTAGATATGAAATTTGGCTGGATGCCTTTGGCCCATCTCTCCCCTGACAGGATTGTTCCTTCTGTTGTTATTGTGGAGAGGAGAAAGGAGTATTAGATACGCTTGCCATCTAAACACACACACACACACAAAAGTTAAATATGAGATTTAAAAAGGACATTTAAAAGTTCTTAAAACCATTGACCCTTCCCATCTTTTGTTATAATTCTCTTTTTTTATTGCTTTTGATGTTTCCAAGCCTTAGGATAGGTGAGATACACATCATAACAAACAGACAGATGAGAACAAAGATAACAAGCGAACACACCGGAGGCTTAATGCTCTTTACCCAAAAGGACATCGAGCCTCGATTGCACTCACTACAACAGCCCCATGTAATTAAGAGCAACCAGGATAGGTTGCAAATCGCCCTCCCCCCCCATGCAGAAGTTGGGAAACTTTCTCTTTGAGGTCTATTAGTCCATATAAAGTTGCTCCCTCCTTCAATAGCATGGGGGGGGGGAAGGAGCTGATTTACAGATCTGTGGGGGTGGAAAACACTTTTGCTACTGATCTTATTGTTTGTACCAATAAAAGAGAGTATTTGTAGCTCAGGGTTGACATGAGGGGTGTTTCGTGCTCTCTAAGCTTGGCTGTTTTCTTGCAGTCGTTTCATGACTCAACTAGGTAACATCATCAATGCTAGCTACTGTGCACAGTAGCACTGATGAGAGTCTATAGAGATTCCCAAGTCATCCAGGTCAAAGGTGCTTTTTCAGGAGACTTTGTTTTCTGTTGAAGACGTTTTACTTCTCAACCAAGAAGTTTCTTCAGCTCCGACTGGCTAGTGGGGAATAGTGGGGAATGGAAGGATTTATATTCCTTGCCAACAGCTGGTCATTTGCATTCTTTTAGAGTTGTTGAGGCCACTTGGGAGGTTTATCTGCATCCTCAGGATCACCTAAGTGGTGCCAATGGTTCCTGTAGTCTGCAATTTTTTTTTTGGTCTCCTTTGGAATCCATTCATACTCCCACAACCTTCAAAGGGTGTTTATCCCAAATTGGATAGCTAAAAAGTCTATAGAGCAGGGGTGTCAAAAGTTGATTTAATTGAGGGCCGCATCAAGGTTGTTTGACCTCCAGGGGCCGGGATGGGCATGGCCAGCTCAACATTACTTGTATCGGGGGTGCCTATGGTGGCCAGAGTGCTTTACCAGGGAAAATGGGCACCCAAGCTCTGTTTTCGGCTGTCATGGCCTCCTGCAACCCTTTGCCAGCAAAAATGAAGCTCCATTTTTGCTGGCAGAAGCACCATGGGTCGGTCCTTCACTGTTTCCAGGGCAGCCCTGCAGGCCTTGACTTTGACACCCCTGCCAAAGAGTGTCTCAGTCATCGAGGTCATGGTTGTCCCAAAGGAGCTTTTTCAGGAGGCAACTGGACTTCCTTTTTTGTTTGCAGATGTTTCGCTTCTCATCCAAGAAGTTTCTTCTGCTTTAGAGTCAGAGCTGAAGTAGCTTCTTGGATGAGAAGCAAAATGTCTTCAAAGAAAAAACAAAACCAAGGAACTCCAGTTGCCTCCTGGAAAAACACCTTTGGGACTAGCACTGAGGAGACTGCCTAACTGGATAAAACTTCCAAGCTGGGAGAGCACCAAAGACCCCCCTCCTTTATTGCTTGTGTTTATTGCATTATTATTATTTCTTCTTTCTCATCCTCCTCCCCTCCTCTTCTTCTTCCTTCTCCTCTCCCTCTTCTTCTTCCTCCTTCTTCCATCTCACCTCATCTTTTTCCTTCTCCCCCTCCTTCCTTCTTCCCTTCCCTTCTCCCTCTTGGTCTCCCTTCTTCTTCCCTCTCTTCCTTCTATTTCTCCTCCCTCCTTCTTCTCTCTCTTCCTCCTCCTCTTCTTTCTTCTCCTCCACTTCTTCCGTTTCTTCTCCTTCCCTTCTTCTTCCTTCTCCCCTCCTCCCTTCTTCCTCTTCTTCCTCCCCTCCCCCTCTCCCTCCTTCTCTCTCTTCCTTCCCTCCCTCTTATCTCTCCACTCCCTCTCTTCCTTTTTCTTTTCCTCATTTCCCACTCTCTTTCTCTTCCTTCCTTTTTCCCCTTCCTCTCTTCTTTCTTCCCTCTCCCTATTCCTTCCCTCCTTCTCTCTTATCTCTCCCCCACTTTCCACTCCCTCCCTCCCTTCCTTTTCATTCCTTTCCTTTATCCTTTCGGTCCTTCCTTCCTTCCTTCCTTCACCCCATCCCTTCCTTCTCTTTTCCTACCTTTTTCCCATCTTCCTTCCTTCCTTCCTTCCCTCCCTCCCTGCCTCCCCCTCCCTCCCTCTAAGTCTGAGCTCCCATTGCATCTACAGCCATCTCCCTCTCGCCCTACTTGACAAAACTCTTCATTTTTACTTGTTAAAAAACAAGACCCTCAGTTTTTCTGGTGTTTATTTGCAACGTCTCTTCTCAACTTGATGGCATCCTTGCGCTGCCCCAGGTTCACCTGCCAGCATTGTCTTTTCTGGGATTCTGGGAAAGTCCTGCTGGTACAACAGCGATGGTCTCTAGCCATTCTGACCTCTGCTGGCTTCCTTTCTCTCCAATTTCTTCCAAACGCTCGAGACTCTCGCACAGGATGGGACTTGGCTCCCTTCAGAGCACTTGTGTGCCAGCCCCTGGGGGTTTTCTTTCATTTCCAAGAATGCCTCACCACCCCCAACGCTTCCCTGGACAATGAAAATAAAAATAGGCCTTTGCTGGAAAGCATGGCCATTTGCCCAGAAAAAGGACAAAAACAAACAGGAGTACTAGAAAGCATCGTCTAAGGCAGGGAGGAAAGGATGAAAGGCAAAGGATAATGTGAGGCTGGTGGGACCAATCCTTTTGGCAACAGGTCAAAGAATTCAAGATGGCACCCGTGTGACCCCTAAAAGGGGGGGGGGCAGTTTCAACCACATCAGTGTGGGGGCTGTCTTGGTTTTTATTTTTATTTTATCTCCCTGGGATGCCCTCATTTGTTTGTGTTGGCATGTGTGTTTCTTCTATAAAGAGGCAGTGCAATAGGAATGTAATTGGAAAATTTCTGATAGTAAACAGAGTTGTCTTGAGGAGACGAGCAGTGTAGAAGTCTAATAATAAATAAAAATTAAATAAAACTGAGGTGCTAAGGTATGCTTCTCCACAGCCAAAAATTGTCAGGAAAGATCTAAAGATCAAATGTCTCTTCCTTCCATTCCATTGTGCTTTTCCTTTTCGCAATTTTTTTCTCACTCTTTCCTTGTGAGCCTGCAAAAGTTACTGCTTATTGGGTGGCCTCTAAATTGCATATATGTATGCATGTATGAAGGCACAGGCCAGTTTGGACACCAGGCTAAAGACCAGGAGGCAGTGAGTTCTAGTTCTGCCTTAAACTTGATTGCTGGCTGGGTGACTTTGGCCAATGCCCAGGAGTTCTAGTCTGACTTTATACATGAAAGTCAGCTAGGAGACTTTGGTCCAATCACCAGGAGACGGTGAGTTCTAGTCCCGCCTTAGTCATGAAAGCCAGCTGAGTTGCTTTGGGCCAATCACCACCAGTCTGTGAATTCTAGTCCCGCCTTAGGCACAAAAGCCAATTGGCTCACTTTGGGCCAGCCCCGCACACCTTCCAGGGTTGTTGTGGGCAAAATAGGATGAGGAAGCTATATGTTCATCGCTTTAAGTTTTTTATAAAAGAAAATAATAAAGATGGAAAGTAAATGAATGAAATAAGTGATTGAAGTCTGCATTCTTGTCCCCATGCAGTGCTTGCTGTATGAAGAAGATCCCAGATGAATTTTTGTAGTGGGGGGCATTTCCCCCTCCCACCCTCACTGCGGGGCCACATTTTTTCCTAATTTTGTCCATACATTTGTGCTAGGAAGGTTTTATCCACCTGTGCCCTGTCTTTATTTTCATTTATCTATTATAAGTTTATGTACACCCAACTCCATAAGGGCACCTGGTGGTTTATGACAGCTTCAGATCAGATCGATAAAACTACCACAGTAGAAAACAGCATTCTTTATTTTCTCTGACCCCTTTTCTTTTAATTCAGTGGCATGATTCCGGAGAATTTCAATTTGCAAGAGTCGTTATGTACAGTATTAGTTTATTTAAACATCATTGACTACCTCAGGTGGAAAGAAAAACTCAAATTAAATTATCTAGAAGCCCTTTCTGTCTTGTTATAGGTAGTCCTCGACATACAACCACAACTGAGCCCAAAATTTCTATTGCTAAGTGAAACAGTTGTTACATGATTTTTGCCCTGTCTCTTGCCACCATTGGTAAATGAATTGCTGCAGTTGTCTAGTTAGTAACACGGTTGTTAAGTGAGTCTGGCTTCCCAATTGACTTCCCTTGTCAGAAGGTAGCAAAAGGAGATCACATGACCCTTGGACACTGCAATAGTCATAAGTACAAGCCAGTTGCCAAATCTATCTGAATTTTGATCGTGTGACCATGGGATGCTGCAATGGTTGTAAGCGTGAAAAATGGTCATAAGTCACTTTTTCCAGTGGTGGTGTAGCTTCAAACAGACACTAAACAAATTGATCATGAAGTGCGCACTCCAACCACTGGTTGGAGCATTTACAACTTCTAGAGACAAGTAGTTCCACTGATTAATTGTTCTCACTGTCAGGAAATTTCTCCTTACTTCTAGATTGTTTCTCTCCTTGATCAGTTTCCATCCGTTGCTTCTTGTCCTGCTTTGAGGTGCTTTGGAGAATAGCTTGACCCCCTCTTCTTTGGGGCAGCCCCTGAAATATCGGAAGACTGCTCTCATGTCACCCCTAGTCCTTCTTTTCATCAAACTGGACCTACCCAGTTCCAGCAACCGTTCTTTATATGTTTTAGCCTGTAGTCCCCTAATCATCTTTGTTGCTCTTCTCTTCACTCTTTTCAGAGTTTCAACATTTTTTTTTTACATCATGGCAGCCAAAACTGGATGCAATATTCCAAGTTTGGCCTTACCAAGGCCTTATAAAGTGGTATTAACACTTCACGTGATCTTGATTCTATCCCTCTGTTTATGCAGCCTAGAACTGTGTTGGCTTT
>JAEANM010029341.1:0-10201 GCA_017656035.1 Myanophis thanlyinensis | reverse complement strand
TTTAAAATCTAAATTTAAAATTAATTAACCCTTTGGTATCAGGCCAGGCCAGCTTGTTGAAATAAGTGGGTTTTCAGAAATAAATAAGGTTATTTCACATTTAACACACATATACACACCATATAAAACATTTTGAATTGATTATGTGCCATCAGGTCAATGTCAATTCTGAGAGGGTATGTATAGTAAGTACATAGATTTCTTGCATGATGACCAACTCTTAATCTGATCTTTCAGGTCTTCAAAAGCAAAAATCAACAGAACGGTTTTGGATAGTTTCCACTTTTTAAAAAAATTAGAATAAGAAGTAGTTTACCTTCCAGAGCCCTGCTACTTCTCTTCTTTACCCTGTCATCTAAAATATGAAGAAAGAAGGCCTCCATGGGCCCTTCAGGCTTGCCCATCCCAGCTCTACAAAAAGGTCTTTCCTAGCTAGACCTTACAATCTTTTCTCTGAAGTTGAAAGCTGAGGCCACATTTAAAAGAGCAGAGGAGTGATTGATTTTGGTTGTGATAATACCAAGAAATTTATGAAGCTGGGAAGATATGAAGATCATATTTATTCATATTTACTTAAAAAAATAAATAAAACACGGGACTAGAATTTCTTTTTTTCACTTTCTGAACTAGGTCCAACTTACCTTTCATTTCTCTTTAGTATACATTCAGTTCTCATAGAGCAAATAAGAATAAATCGTTTATTGATGTTAACCAAAAAAAATAGAAAATTAGAAGTTCATACAGAATTACTGGAGAAAACTATTTTTAAGATTGAGGGGGATGGGGAAATAAAATAGTGGGTGTTACTGTGACAAATACTAATTCAATGTTGTTTTGAAATGATTACAGTGTGTTCAGATATGGACTGAAATTAAGAAGGATAGGTTAAGATAGGAGAAATTATAATTTGTCACTGTTGGGGAGAATTTCTATGATAAAAATCCAAGTTTTGCTAAGAATGATGTTTTTGTTTTGGACAATATCTACTGTACTTTATCAACAGATCTAAAAGGTGTATCTAAATTTATGTGGTATGAGAGGACAGGCTACTTACAAGATCTATTTTGCTGTGATCTTGTTCAGGCTTCTCCTGAGCCAGCAAAGCAACTGTTGGCTATCAGATCTGAACAGAGAAGCAGCTAGGTGTTTGTTCATCTGTGGAAATAAAGCAGCCTGAAGCAGATAGATAAGGATACTGTTTTACAGCAGTACGACTCACAAGTAGTAGAAAAAAGAGGAACAGTAGTAGGAGGTGTAGTAGAAGTGGGAAAGAATGGAGCAGTGAGCAATGAATTCTAGCCTTTGAGCCCTTGTGTGTGTGTTGCTTAAGGACCTGGTTTGTTGTGTTGGCTGTCTTGTGCTTTGGAGCCTACTAATTTGGGTATATGTAAAAGAACCCATGACAAATGGAACAGGGGGGAAAAAACCTCCAAGTTTAAAAATAAAGATTCAAAGAAAAGAGAAGGATTGGGTTTACTAAATTTGAAATTGTATTTCCCTGCTTGTTGTACGATCTGGATTTTTTTTTTTTAAAAAAAGATATTGCTGAGAAACAAGTCTTTTAAGTTAGAAGATCGTGACCCGAAGTTTGGATGGCCTGGATATTTATCATGTGATAAAATTAAAATTAATGTGGACTTTAAAAATCATGTTATTAGATGGGCCATATTGAGAATATGGAATAGATAGAAACCCAGGTTGTACCTAAAAGTACATTTATGGATCTCAGCACAAGAAGCATACAAGAACTGGCCGACGAAGCTGAATGCTTGCTGTACAAGGACTGACCGGAAAATGAACAAGAGGAATTCAGTATCAAATGGAGAGAGCCTTTAATAGCACAAGGATACTAATTAGTGTATTTTTATCTAATTAAATATTGATGAACTAAGAATTTTGGTTATAATATACAGATAGATAGGTGGGGAAATGTGTGGTTAAAAGGACTGAAATTTACATTGTAATATGATCTCAAAGATATTTTTTCTAAAATTATGTATTGGTGGTACGCAATGCCTGAGAAATTATACAGAATGTATAAAGGCATTTCAGATGTATGTTAGAAATGTGAACAACCTGAAGGGACATTTTGTCATGTATATAAAAAAAAGCTTTAAAAATTGGATTCAATACATACTTTTTTTATACAGAGGATTTTAAAGATCAATATTCAATACAAGCCAGCGCTTTCTTTTTAGGACTAATGAATAGAGTGCTAGGGAAAAAAAAAAGCCATGGAAGATTATTTCAATACATATGATTAAGGCAGTGATAATTACTATATGCACAGAGTTAAGACATTAAGCATTACCTACTATGAAGGAAGGGCTGGTGAAGTTGATAGATTTTGCTGAAATGGGTAAATTGACTTCTTTGATTACAGAAGAGACATTGTCTACATTTATTGGAAATCTCTTATGGACTTTTTGCGTAAAAATACAAAAAAATGAAATTGTTATTTTTGTCTGTGATGATTGCACAGTACAGATTATAGAAAGAACAAGTAATTTGACGTAACTTTAGAGAAAGAGGTTAAAATATATTTGAACTTATAACTGCTATGATGAATATTGGAAACTGCTTCTTTATGTCTTTTCTATTTTTCTTCAACCTTTTTCTTTTCTTGCACTTGTTGCTTTTTCTTTGATTTCTTTTTTCCTCCTATTAGTTTGTATTAGCATTTATCTTCTGGTTTAAAAGTTTTAATAAAATTTATATATTAAAAAAGAAAGAACCATTTCTTCTACTTAATGATGCAAGCAGTGGTGAAATTCAGCCGGATCACACCACATCGCCCGAACCAGTGGTAGAGATTTGAAATTGGCCCCGTCCACCCACCCCTGCCCTTATCCTTCCTTACACGAGATTCGTTTTTTTCTTACTTACCTGAATCAGCTGCTTGGAGCATCTACGGAGCCTTCCTGATGATCTCCGCTGCCTCTGGTACTTTTAAGCAACATTTTCTCTTTTCCATATCATAACAACACTAAGTTGTCTCCACCACTCAAGCAAATTACACTAGCATATATTTTGTCACCAAGGACATGTGCAGTGTTGTTCTAGTCTGATTTTACTTCTGATGTTCTCCTTGCCACAATTACATAATTTTCATAAAAATATATCATTTATTAAAACACTTTAACAGAAATAAGTTACATTTACAATTTTAATATATATATAAAAAAACTTATGGTTGGCAGCAGTTTCCTATTTCCATCCTCCGTATCTATGAAAAATACAGAGTAATGGTACTGTTTCTGACAATATTTTACAATGTGCTGAAATGATTACTATACCCAATTTTACAAATCTCTTACATGTGCCAAGCAACACTGTTTTTTTCCTTTTAATCCAACATTCCCAAGGTACCTCTTTTACATTGCTCTAGGAAAATCTACAAAGATCACCCAAAGAACAAAGAAAGCAAGTCAGTCTCCTCTCCACACAAGACACAGTACAAAAAGTTGATCTTAATAGTGCTGGTAAATAGAAACTAAAATTAAAACCATCAGAAAGAGATCCCATTTTTTTCAGAGCTAATCAAAACCATGCAAATATAGTTGCAGATTTAAGGATAAAGTTTACCGCTGTATATAATTACTTTGTTTTATTAAACTTTATTCTGCTGACCACCAAATTTGTTCAGCTATTTACAAAGGGGAGATGGGAGATTCCAAAAATTAAAATGATTAGACTAAAATTAAAATAAATGGAGCAAATAATTAACAATAAGCCACAATTAGTAGTTAAAAAGCTTGCTCAAAATGATGTGTGGTAAAAGTCTTTTTAAAAGCTAGTAGGAACATTAACGCCTTAATTTTCAATTAAGAGAACCATTTTGGTCCAGTGGCTGAGGCAGGGGTCCTCAAACTAAGGCCCACAAGCTGGATATGGCCCATCAATGCCATTAATCCGGTCCATGCGGGACCACGAGGCTGCCCCGTCCACATCACCCTGCCAGTCCGGCCCCCCAACAGTCTAAGGGACTGTGAACTGGCCCCATTTAAAAAGTTTGAGGACCCCTGGCCTAAGGCATGAAGCTAAAAATTAAGAGACTCTGAGTTTTAGTCCAGACTTAGGCATGAAAGCTGGCTAGATGACTTTGGGCCAGTTATTGTCTCTCAGTCCAACCTACCTCCCAAGATTGTTGTTGTGGGGAAAATAGGAGGAGAAAGAAATATTAGGTATGTTCACCACCTGGAATTATTTAAAAACAGGATGTAAAAAAATCTAAATCCTTCTACAGAATTGTATACAGCGGACAAAGAAGGGGCAGCAACTGGAAAAAAAAGTAGACTCCAGACTCACAATAACTGTACATTAATCTCCTCAGATGATTTCAATAAGTGTGAGAGCATTTTCTGTCAAACAGATCTGCTGTAAGTCATGTAGGAATTTAAAAGCATGTTGTCAGGAAACAAATTGGCAACCAGTGCTATGTTCTATATTTGATCTCTTTTCAGTCTTTCCCAGACTAGACTAGACCCAGATTTTTGATCAGCTAACATTTCTCAATTAAACACATAGGTCTGTCCATGTAGAAACCTGAGAGACATCATATCCTCCTCTGTTTCAGGGATCCTGTCTCCCAACAGCATGTCTGAAATTTAACTTAAATACAGGAATGGAATCAGGAAAGGACCATGGCAACATTCCAAAATATTTCAAACAGTGCCATGATCAGTGATATTAAAAGCTGCTGAAGCAGTCTTAACCTCATTTAGCCTTGAAGCCAGGTGAAGATAATCTACATCCTCTCAGACTGTTTGCAGTTTAAAAGCCCTCTAAACCTCATAGATCAGGAGTTTCCAACCTTGGCAACTTTTCAACTTGTTGGACTTCAATTCTCAGAATTTCTCAGCCAGCATGTGGCATAGATCACTTTACAACAAAGGTTGGCATAGGGGCACCCCAAATACAATATTTGATTTGGGGGAAAATTACTGAGAGCATTACAGCAAACATCTAAGAATTCAGTACGGTATTAAAAGAGGAAAGATCAATCAGCTTCCCTTCAATCTGAAACAACTCAGCAGACTATAAGGTTGCAGGCCTTGTAAGAGCAGGAAAAATCAGTGTCTTTGATGCAAATACAGCTAATCCTCTTTTAAAGACCCAAACTGAAACCAGAATTTCCATGCTAAGCAAAGTAGTTGTTAATGGAAATATAATGAGACTGCACTGGTATTAGCAATGGTTGTAGCAAAAGTCCTGGTTTGGGTTGTTGGCGAGGACTTCATATTTCTCCTGCCTTGCCATGCTCTCCTTTGCTTCCATTCTCTCACCCATCCGTCCATTTGGCCACTCTGCCCTCCATGCCCACCTATGCCTGCCATCCTCCACCAGTCCCAGCTGATCCTCCTCCTACTGTTTGCTGATGAAGTATACTCAGCCCAGGCAGCTGTTGGGCCATTGTGAGCCTTCACAAGGCCTTAGGGAAGCCTCACACTGCCTCACATTAGTTGGTCATCTGGGGAGAATGAATGAATGAGTGATTCCAGAACAAATACAGTATAATAAGGTGGGATGGATGGATGGGATGAGAGGAAGAACAAAAAATAATAATAAATCTTAATTAGAGGGGGGATGTTGAAACTCTAACAAAGGTAGAGCTAAAATATACAAAGAGCTATGTGAACATGACAGAAGCAACAATGTTTTTTGCAAGTGAATGTGTGTCCCAGGATACCACACACAGAATAGAAGCTTAGATTTAGAGACTTAGAATAACTTTATTGTCACTTCGAATGTACACTAATCGGCAGATGTTAAAAATGAAATTTCATTGCATACAGCTCTCAAGGGTCGTCAGCTCCAATATACACTACATACACATGACAAAATAAATATATACAAAATTATGCATATTATATGACATGCATATTATATGACATGGAGCCCAAAGCTCACACACTGACAGAGAGAGGTTCTCTGAGGATGGGCTGCAGCACAAGTCCAAGCTGGAAAGACAGGTCATCTCTGGTCCCGGTGACCAACCCAGAATGGATTCTGCAATGTTTTGCAAGGGTAGATTTCTTTTTCTTTCCCATTATCTCCTGCTTTTAGTTTCCTTTTTTTTTTTTTTTTGCTAATTCTTACTCTTTTTCTGTACTTGGCATTTATGTTGCTTAGCCAAAAGGGAATAATGTGAAGCAGATGGATAGAAGGACACGTGGATAAAATACAGAATGAAACTACTATTTTAATTTCCTTGATGCTGACGGCAGTATTGTTTCAGTAGAATGAAAGAAGCAGAGAGTGGAGCCTATAGATGATGTTCTGATCAGGGAAATTTAACAGAATCCTAGCAGCGTTAGCAACTTGATTATTCCAATGCCTCCATATTTGCAGCACAAACAATTAAGGAATTGTCCATTTTACCGGAAAACAGAATGAGCAAATTAAAATCACTGAGGGTAAAGAAATTTTGTTTGTTTGTTTGTATGTATGTGCTTATGGATCACTCCAAAGTTAGTTGTGCCCCAAATAATAATGTTTTATTATTAAAGAATAAACTGATTTACTGCCTCTTCCTGGTGCTTCTCTTTTTTCTTTAGAAGCCAGGTTTCAGCCAAGGTATCCTAGTTTCCTCAACATTTCCTCTGACATCTGAAGTGAAAAATCCTGGTTAAAGAACTTCTGGAAAGAGAATATGAATTTAGGAGAGATGTGGCTATACTAAGTTGAATGAAGAATAGTATTGAAGAATTTGTTTAAAATAAGAGTCCAATTAAAAGATCGTAAGCCTAAAAGCATAAAGGAAAACAAATATACTTCAAAGTACCAATTACAATGTAAATATCAGTAGAATGAGAAATTGTGCTTCAAATTGTTGAGGTAGTTTGGCATGAAAGCAAAAGGGCAAACCTTTTGTATAACCTTCATTTCCTGAATCACAGGTTGAAAATCTTCAATTTTCGGAGTCGGGGTAGAACCATCATGTGCAAAAATGGGATCGCAGGAGAGCACCTCGTTATTATTTAATCTTCATTCCCTGTGCTGTTTTTTCCCCCTTTATCTGCCTTCTCCAGCAGAGCCTGCATATGGGATGGGGGCGTGCTGCACATGGATGCGGAAAATATCTGCTCAGTACACCCTGTGCTAGTTTGCCTTCAGCGTCTGGTGGTGAAGAGGAAAAAGTGGGGGTAGCCAAGGATTCCTTCCTGAGAGATGCTAGAAAGTTTCATTCATCCAGTTTTATGGGTTAAGCTCATATGGGACAGGGACACAAATGTGTTTTGGGCAGATGTTTTCCCACGGGTCAATAATGTCCCGAAACAACAAATGTAGTAAAAGAGAAAGGGAAGGCATGTTCTCTGGTCTCACAACTTATTCCCCCCGCCCCCCCTTGGGATTAAGATTAGAAGTGTATTCAGAGGATACAGAGCAGGTCTTCTGAGCACCAAGCCAAATCTCACAGAAGGATTCTCCCGCCCCCACCTCCACAGGTATTCCTCACTTAACAACCATTTGTGTCATGACCATTCAAAGCTAATGTGGAGATTTACAGCTGGTCCTCAAAGTTGGAGTTGTTGTGGTTTCCCTGCATTCATGTGATCACAATTCAGGCACTTGGCAACCACCAATTGATATTTACAACAATTGCAGCATGGCCACGTGATTTCCATTTTAAGCTTTCTGTGCCAGCTTCCAAGAGGCAAAGTCAGCAAGGAAGCTGGCAAGAGATCACAAGTGGGAATCACATGCCAGTGTGTGATGATCACCTAGCCACCGCAACTGGAATTGCCAGAATTGTAAGTCAAGTGAGGTCATGTGATATTGTGCTGTATGATTGCATTGCTTAGCAATAGAGTTCCCAGTCCCAATTATCTTTGCTAATTGAGGACTAATTGTAAAAATCAGTTATAGGCAGTAGCTATATTGACCTATCTGGCACCAAAGCCTCAAATATATAAGAATTATAAGGGACCATGGCAGCCACAGTAGCACAGATGCTTATGGGAATGTAACAGTGTGTAATGAGTATAGAGAGTGGCCTTGGAGGACAGCAGGAAGATCAATTGCCGAAGCAATGCTCAGATGAATAAGATTTGAGCCCAAACCACAAAATTGGTTTCCAAAAATGCCTTAGACAAACCTCACACCCACCCTGCCTCCCATCACCACCTGCATATAAAAGTAGGAAGAAGGGAAGCACATTCAGACTTGCAAGATTCTGCTACTATAGTGTTGTAATAAAAGTAGCTTTAGATCTACACAGTGTCTGTTGTCTTGATCTGGTCTGCCATTTAGGACTAGGTTATCCAGTCTGGGCTACAAGAAACCAAATTACTAGATGCAAACCCCAAGGCAACCTTCATCTTCACCTTGAGTGTAAATACTGAAGGTATTTAAAAATGAGAGAAAAGGAGCGAGGATAATAACAAGGGAGAAGTAAGATTGAGGTATGAGACAGCTTCCAGCTTTCATTGCTTCTCCCCAACACACTTCATTTTTAACATTCTGTAAGGCAAGAAGAAGGGAACTGCCCAAAACTATACATGTCAACAGTCAATCATGAACTACATATAAACTTGATTTATTAATAGATGATTTGTTGTTGGCATACAGTACAATCTTCAGAGACTTCTTTCTTTGGTGAACTTTAACAGCAAAAAGCCAATACCCATCTATTTTGGGTATTGTCTTGTTTAGTAAATGGAGAGTTAGATCATTGGTTTTAGACTATATACTCTGGGTTAGTGCTTCTTATTGGAACACGAATGCAACTCACATGGAATTTTGGGGCATGATGTTCTATGTATCTAATCATATGAATTACAGTGTGTCCCTTCCATCTATTCTTATTCTCCTGAATACAGTCCCCTATTTATGAATTCCCATTACAAAATCCTGAGACAAATCATCTTTAGCCTCAATGGGATTGCTTGAATTAACTCCCAAGAACGTTTCTATAAAATCTGGATATAATGTGCTTTCATCTACAAATACCTTCCTCTCAATCTCAGCCTAGTCTGTAGTCCCGTGCAGTACAGAATGGGAAAGAGGTAAAAGAATTCAAAGGTATAGAATGCTTTCTTCTTCTTCTTCTTCTGCTTCTTCGTCCTGAATCTTGGGGAAAGTAATTGCTGCTTTAAACAGGCAGATAACAGAATAATAGAATTGGAAGGGGCCTTAGAGGTCTTCTAGTCCATCCCCCTGCTCAAGCAGGAGACTCTATACCATTTCAGTCAAGTGGCTGTCCAGTCTCTTCTTAAAAGCCTCCAATGATGGAGCACCCACAACTTGTGAAGGCAAGCTGTTCCGCTGGTTAATTGTTCTCACTTTTAGGAAATTTCTCCTTAGTTCTAGATCACCTTTCTCCTTGATTAGTTTCCATCTGATGTTTCTTACTTTCTGATGCTTTGGAAAATAAGTTGTCACTCTTCCTTGTGACAGCCCCTCAAATATTGGAACACAGCTATCATGTCACCCAAGTCCTTCTTTTCACTAGACCGGCCATACCCAATTCCTACATTAGGTCCTCGTGGACTCAGAGCATTCTTTTTTTTTCTGCCTACCAATTTCAAACATTCTCACAACGTGTTAGAACTTCAGAGAAGAAAATGAAATTTGCCCAAGGCAAATTACCCCCCCAAATGTTATTATTATTTGGTGGCTAGTCTGGTTTAGGTAGATACTTAAAGACAAAGGAATGGTACCTCTAAAGAATATACTTATGTTTTAGAAAGACAAGAATTGATACGATACAGATTTCAAAAGTGGATAAAAAGGTAAAGGTTTCTCCTGCCAGCTTTTTCTGAGTTTAGGGGTATTTTACCTAAAGCTTTCTCTAACCTTAACCTAATTAGTTTGATGCTTAGAAGAAAATCCAAAATTTTTAGATGAAGATTATAGAAGGAATTGGTAGTGCATGATCAGACACTGTGCAGCTCAGTTTGGTGCCTTCCAGATATCTTGGTCTTATCATTTGGTTTGCATGGCCTTTGACCATACTGACTGTCAGTTGTGGCATTGAAATCCAACACATCTACAGAAGGCCAATTTAATAAATGTACTATGCTTGCTACCTTATTCTCATCCCAGGGCCCAGAACTGCATTCAGTTATTTAGAGCTCAACCACAGATCTTGATATTTTACCCAGAGCTGAAATTCAGCAGGTTCTAGCAAGTTCACTAGAACCGGTAGTAAATTTTCTAAGCAGTTTGGAGAACCGGTTGTTAGAAGAAATCTCCTTTT
>JAEANM010029340.1:0-10201 GCA_017656035.1 Myanophis thanlyinensis | reverse complement strand
CCAATTTAAACCAATTTAAAACCCCAACCGATAGTACTAGGCCAGACCGGCTTGCTGAAACAAAAAGGGTTTTAGTGTGCACCGGAAAAATAATATCTTGCTCCACTCAATTAATTTTACCCCTTTATAGTATTGTAATAATAACTAAAATAAAATAAAATAACCCACTTTTATCCCTTTATAAGCATCCTTCTATTACGTATGTCACATTATTAGTCATTATGCATTACCCTACATATATTGTACAAGTCTAATAATGAAATCATATTCAAATTGCAGTCTTATTTAAATTCCAACATTGCCTTGTATCATTTTATGTTAATCACCAGTTTCTAATATACACCCATTACCTTTCACATATTCTATGAATCTTAACTGTATTATACATATTCATTCTAATTTACAATTTTCCTTCATTCAATTCTTAATTTTTCTAATAATAATAGTAAGGATAGCATACTTTTTAATCACATTCTAATCATCTTACCATTACTTATATAACATTATTAATCATGTGCATTGCCCTTCTTCTATATATAGATCTAATAAGAAAGTTCATATTCAATTTGTAGGTATCCCTAATCACCCACATTGCATTGTATTTCACAGATTTTGTAAATCTAACAATATTATGCATATTGATTTTAATTTACCATTTTCCTTTGTTCAATTCTTAATCATACCTTTTATTTTATTTCACCCCATTTATTTAAATTCTCTTATTTATTTATTTTTGGCTACTAATTGCACTCTGCTGCCTTTTCCCCTTTTTTCCCCTTCCTATCCATCATCTCTTGTCCTCCATATTCCCCACATTCCCACTCTTACTCCCTTCTCTGCCCTGTCCTGTTGTTTGTTTTCCCTAAAATCTATTCTTATCTCTATTTCCTCTCCAGCCACAATGTCCAGGTTCTTCAGTTTCAGTTTCTTTTTAAATGCTCCTATAGTATCCTCTCCTTGTTCTGCTTCATCTATCATTACTTTTAGCATTGTCTCCTGGAATCTATATTTTGAAACCTTTTGTACTTCTGATTGATTCACAACTTCTGTTTCCATCTCTATTTCTTTATTTCCCTTTCTTCTTCTCGTACAACTTGACTGGTCATCTCTTTATATTGTACAATTGCTATTTTTTCCTATGTGGTCACCAAATTGTCCTTTGAATCCTTGCATCCTGTTTTCCACCATTCTCTTATCTCTCGAATTAACAACACCATTTCCTCCCAATTCTTTATTTCTTGTTGAAACTGTTCATCAAATTCCATTGTATACATCTTTTGTCCAGTGGTCCAATCCCCAAATAGTCCAATGTTGTTATTAAATTCAATTATTAAATCAGGTCCCGAAGAATCCAAAAACCTTTTTAATCCACATTTATAGCTCAGTTTTTATATCAACTAGTATCAACTTCCTCAAAGGGTAACCTTTCCTTTCTTTTTAAATCTTTTTAGGTTCCAGATGTAGTATACTTCTTTTGGCAGCAGATGGCAGTGTTAAATCCAGTTCCAATATTTAAATGGCTTTATACTTTTTAAGGCCTTCCCCATGCTTCCAAAGTATTAATTTTTAACATCCACGATTCCAGCACCAAGTGCCTATTCAGCAACTTTTCAATCAATTATACAACCAAATTTCTCTGTTTTTAGTAAAATGATGTCTTCCCCTTTAAGTCTCTCTGTTCTTTTTAGGGCTTTTTTTCCCTCTCCCCCTTGTTAGTTTGCTGCTGCTTCCCAGATTGTTGGAGACACTTTCTTTAAATAGTCTTTTGGGGTTACAATCAAAGTAGCAAAAATTCTTTTCACCCAGCTCCAAGCTTTGCTCACAATTCCTCTCCTGCACTTATCGTAGGTGTCCTTGTTGGCTGCCGCAGCTCTGGACAGCCATTCTGGCTGCTTCTTCGTCCCACTGTGGCATAGAGGTAATTTGCCCGGTGGATCACTAGGAGAGTCGCGCACTCTCTCCAACCACCCCAGGCACCTCTCCTTGACTTTATCGCCCCTACAGGGTGACTTTCGGCCAGGGGGAGCTAAGAGTGGGGAAGTCTAGAACAAAGGCTGAACAACCCACCTTTGTTTCTAGGAGCACCGTAATGGAACTGGAAGCCCTGTCTTGCTTTCTTAAGGTCCAACTTTCACAAACATAGTTTGCTATGGGGAACACAATAGGGCAGATTAACCCACATTTGATTGCCAGATGTCCATGCTTTTCCATATTAGGCTCATGTTCATCATTATTGTGCAACCCAGTGCAATCTGATGTTTTATTTCTCAGCTGCATTTGCCACTTTGTATGATCTGCAATTCTATGAGAGTGAATTTTTCCATGTGTTCCATCTCTTCACCTTCAATTACTATTTAGGTGTTTCCATTCCTTGCAGTGGACATGAGCTTTGTTTTTTTGAGGTTCAGGAAGAGACCAACATTCTCACGTTCTTTGATTTTCTCAATCAGATGTTGTAGGCCTTCTTTTTTTTATTTCTACATTTTTTAAAAAATATTTCTACTTAAACTAAATGTCTATAACTCAGAACAACAGGTCTTGGAACCAAACAAATGGGGAGAAATACCAACTTTAATTCTAAATGGTAACCATAATCTGGTTTAAAATACTGTTGATAGTAAACCCTGAGCTTATCTACATTAAATTAAGCACATATGACATAGAAAAGGGTCCAACAAGCCACCTTTTGAGCAAAATGGGAAACATCTAAAGAATGAAAAGACTAGTAGAAAGGGGGTGGAAAAACAAAGTTAGAATATCTTTGTAAAGTTTTGAGTTTATTTAAAACGACAATAACTGAAGCTCAATTGGCAGGTATGTAAAAGAGTTAACAAAATCCAAGAAGAGGTCAATATGGCTTTCATGAAGAAAAAGTGCAGGATAATAACTGTTATTTAAGATAAGATAACTGTTTTTCTCAAAATTATACAAAAGTTAAGGATAAAACAACAATTGTTGTGAACATACCAGAGACATTCTGTCCATAACAATAACAATAAAAGCAATTGATTGCTTCTTTGTAATTAATATATTTCTGCATATCTATTCTGTACCAGAGCTGTCTTAAATAGCCAATTTTAATACTTCTATATGATCTTGAAAAAGGATGTGTTTTAATAAACAGAAAATATGAGTAGTCTGTTGCAAGCTGCAAAGCACTTCTTCTGTACTATGATCGGAGTGTACAAACCTATTGTTGCTCTACATACATCTTTGTTCAAAACATCCTAGAGCTACTATAACCATCCAGAGTCACTTAAGAGTAGAAACAAAAAATAATCTGTTAGGCAGAAAAGGCTTCCTCTCCCATTCCTACTGCATACCTTTACAATTCTCCTTCTTTGAATACCAGTTTGAGGATTGGGAAGAAAAATAAGATATATGAATGTATTTAACGAGCCACAATCACAATCAGCAATTGTTGCTCTTCATAACCTCTAAATAGGGGCAATAATATATTGAACAGAAATAATAACTGCTGAGCAGGAGAGAGAGAGAGAGAGAGAGAAAGAGAGAGAGAGAGAGGCAAGTTTGAAAGCAAATAATTTGTAAAATGGAGTTTTCAACCTAAACATCTCAGTTCTAGAACTTCTAAATAAAATTTTTAGTATATAAGCTTTAAGGTAAAAACCACCTGTAAAATAACTCCTGTTTAAAACTACTTGCTGGATGCTTTTTGACAATGCAAATACTTAAATAATAATAATTAAATAAATTAAATAAATAATTAAAAATTACAGTTTTTCATTCATTTAAAAGGTGGTAGATCTGATTCTTACCCACCCACTTTGGTATTCAGATTTACAATATTCAGCACAGTATATTAATTCATTAGAATAGCTTCTTTATGTGAAGGAAAATTTGGGCTCAGAATTTAATACTCTTTTTGTTGTTTAATAAATTTAGCTGCCTGGTCTCATGACTTTATATATCCTTACCAAAGAATCCTGTCATCAGATTTCATGCGATTCTTGCCTTCTGAAGGAGAAAAATGAAATCATTCAGGACTTCTGTGCAAATCACCCACTCAAGTAGAGAGTGTCAATTACACTTGGTGGCTAAATATATAGGCCACACGTGGCTGAATAGATGAAGCAGAACTGACAGTTTTCTCTCTATACATACAAATTCACCACAGGAGATGTCATCTTTGCGTTTAACATTTAAACAATTTTTGTTCATTCTTCATTCTAGGAAATCATTTGAAACCAGTTGTATAACCTAAGTGTAATATTAATGTATTTACATTATTTATAAGCTGCCTTTCAGAGCAAGTCTCTCACAGGCAGCCTACAATAAAACAGCCTAATAAATTACTAAGAGCAGCAACTAAATAAAAGGAATAAAGGCCAGCAAAAGATTAATCACAGGCTGAACAAAACAAATGCTCTGGAATTCTGTTTTAAACTTTGCAGTAAAAGAGCACAGTTCTCAGAGGAGGAAAACCTGAAACTAAAAATACCCTTGAATCAAGCAAGCCTGGCTCTTGAATCCGGCCAAAGGCAGGAAAACTGTAACCCTCCAAATGATAATGGTGGTCATTTCAAATCAATGAAATGTATCCTTTCAGTGGATTTCAATCATTATCATCAACATCATCTTGCATTAATAAACAGCAAAGGAAAAGATAAAGTGTATAAATACCACTATTTCAGGAAATAGAAGCATGTAAGGTTGACTGACTGATGGACTAATTATAAAATAATTCTTAGAGAAGACAGCTATCTTAATCAGCAGTTGCAAAGCCATCAGTGTGGGTGTCACGCCTAAAAGGAAAATTATGCTGGGGTTTTACTATTCTATGCTTTTGCAAGTATTATGGTAGTTTCTTTTAGTCATGACACATTGTAAGAAAGGCAGAGGAGTTGGTTTTAGATAGCAACAACTTGGAGGCTGTTATCTTTTCACATTCCTTCTGAACTGTCTCAGGAGAACTGAGGACAGTCCGTTTGCCCCTGATGTGGGCGGTTTGCAGAGATGAACTACGGATGCTACTGTGGCCAGATTGGAGGGTGGTGGGCATGTGATAATTAACGGGAAGGAACTTTCAGTTTAGCTGGATGGAGAAAGCCCGGGAATTTTAGATTCAGGATTTCTCCAGACATACCAATACAATGTCTTCAATAAAATCTCATTCTAAGGACTTTTGTTTCTTTGAAGTTTTGATTAAATTGTGGATGCTGTGTGGAACCCTGACACTGGGCTGTTTTCCACAAGGGAGGGACCTACAATAGAGGCTCTTCTTCTCAATGCTCTTCTTCTGGTTAACTGCCTGTATCAATGTAGTTGACAAAGCACCCAGACGAAAGTTTTTACAAATGACGAAATTCATGGACCAGCAGATGTTCCTTGAAATCTTCTTGCCTATGCTTCTTCACGGCTTTAAAGATTAGCATTCACAATTACTCCAACTCTAATTCCAATTCTAAGAGTGATTTCTACTTGGTTCATTTGATTTCAGTGATGACCAGTAGTTTCAGAATTTTTTCTCCTAAGAATATGGCTTCTGTCATGGGGTTCATTTTGGATGGTTTGGCACAGGCAAAACAGGCAAACAGATATAGGTTTCATCCCCAAAGTGTTCTACTTATTGCTTCACAAATACACAGATTCTTAAGTTTCATAAGTTTTACTAACATAATCCTACGTTTATACCTTACTTAACCTACATCTCAGATAAGCCTATAAACTTAGCTACTTATTTATTGAGGTTTTCAGTAATTCTTCTAATTTTGTGGTCCAAATCCAATTCACATACAGTTTCTGTTTTTATTTCTGACTCTACTCCTTTAAATGCTGGGTATTTTCTTCTCCTCTCTAAACTGTTTTTATTTTTAACGTATTTTCTTAGCTACCAGCTTATGTAGTAACACTTGGATTTTCAAATGTTTTCAGACTGCAGTTTAAAAAAATATCCAGAATTTCTGCTGTCTCAGGCATATATAGTCATAAAAATTATTTCCTGGCTGCATTTTTTTTTATTTTAAGTTCTCATAAAATCCTAGGGTTTTGTGGAACATAATGTAATTTGAAATGCCCCGTGGTACCAGATTTCTTTTTCTTTCTTAGAGATCCCAGATAGGCAAGTTACTTGGAAGTAAACCTTTATCTCAGACTGTTGACTGTTTCTCCTTTGCTTAGAAATGTATATTTGTGAACAGATTTTTTTCAGAATAGGTTCAATTGGCTATTGAGCTAAATTTGGTATTAGACATCATATATATGTCCACAGATGATTTCATCATTTCTTCTTATGCAGGAATATAATATAAATATTAATGTGCTTTTCTCTACAAGTCAAACAGCAGCCTTCTGAAGGAATGATTGGATGGATCAGCAAAAATCACCAAGATGGTGTGATAAATCCTCTTCCTATATGGCATATAACACACTAGTCCATTGTGTAACTATTTGACCTATACCCATAGTGGCAAATGATGCATAGCTAGAACAAAATTTTCTTCTCTATGAGGAGAGGCACAGTTGATGTTTTATTCCTCCTAGAATTTTTGTCAGCAGATAATCTTAGTGGTTGAAGATGCTGAGCTTGTCAGCTGGAAAGTTGACAGCCCATGTTTGAGACCTGAACACTGTGCAACAGAATGAGCTTCCACTGCCCTGCTCCCATTGCCCTAATTCCTACCCACCTAGCAGTTAGAAAGCATGAAGATGCGAGTAGACCTTTGGCGGGAAGGTGACAGTGTTCTATGCACCTTTGGCACATAGCCATGTTGGCCACATGACCATGGGAAATTTCTCCGGACAATGCTGGCTCTCTCAGCTAAGAAACAGAGATGAGCACCGCCCACTAGAGTTGGATATGACTGGATAGGGAAACCTTTATCTTTATCTAGAATTGTTTTCTCTGTACAGATACTTTTCTAAAAAGCAGTTTTCTGATCTGACACACTTATATGTCATCATCATCCTTCGAAATAATTCTTGGATTTTTAATATGTGAAATTCTATAAATCCTAATTCTAATTAATTCTTTAGGTCTTAACATTTTATTTAACCTTAGAAATTTCTAACAGTTTAAAAACCAAAGGAAATATCTAACATCTTCCTTAATGTAGGAGAAAAGCATTTTTCAACTAATAAATAAACATTAGATGCCAGTATAGTATAGAAGGGATGTAGTGTTTTGTATTAACTATCAACCTATTACAGAGTTCCTAGAATATCCTAATTCTTTAATATAAAATATTTTTCTACTACCTTTGGAACTGATTTTATGTCCCCTTAATATCCAGTATATTATTTTTGACTGGGCCATAATATGGAAATTAAAGATAAACATACAAATGGTACCTTAGTATATTAAAATCTCTTCATTTTCGTAAAAATGGCAAAGATCCTTAAACTATTTAATTTTCACAAACCACATTAAAAGAATTTTAAACCACTGTTGAAGCAGTAACAGCTAAATGTTGCAAAATAATCAGTATGATTAAAGAAGAAAATATGCTTTATATTCTTTGTTGTTAATTCCTGTTGCATCACAAAATAAGTATGTGTTGCCAAATAATGAACCCCAAAGTAATAGATATCTTTATTGCCAAATCATTTTCTTTAAAATTACAGCAGTCTGTGTAGTAATTAAGCTTCTCTATAAGCAATTGGGTCAAAATATGAATTGTGGCTAATGAAAAAGCATTTAAGGGCTAATGACCCTGTGTCTTGGAAACTGCTTATGACCCTGAATGATTCCTTTGGGGAAAATGTTGTCTGCAGTTAATTTGGAGAAGATAAGTTAATCAAATATCTACTCTTAAATTGGTATGACAAAAATCAGATTAAAGTTAGTCAAATTCGTAGCAAAGCCTTCTCACTAATCACTCTCAATTAATGAATCAGGTTAAGGTGAATTGGTATCATTAAAATCAAGCAGATTAAGACAAATTCTTCATCTAAAGAAGAATGGCTGGATAGGGCCACAGAAGAACCTGCAATGGGAAGCCAGAACAAGGTTGGTGAAAATACAGAAACCACTGAAAACACAATATAGAATCATATGGCTGAAAAGGAGGTCGGAGTTCTTTTAGACCAAGGCATGAGATCCAAAACTCTCCTACTCAAGGCAGGAGACCTTATATCACCCTGGTCAAATTGCTGTACGAATCCTCTTTAACAGGCTTTCACCCATTAATTCCTGATGAACCTAATGAAAAATGAACTTTTCATTCTTGAGAATGCAGGTTATGAGAACAATATAGGATTACAGACTCCCTCACAATGTTGTCAGTCAGTAAGGTCTGTACTGGTGAGGAAATCCCATGAATCTCTTGTTAAAAATGCCTTTACCTCAAAACTCCAGTGCTATAGATAGTGAAAGTCTTTGACTGTATCATATAATTCTGAATTTTCACAAACTCTTGCACTTTTCTTGGCTATTGGCCCTACAAGGTAAGAAATTCTTCAAAAAAAACCCTACTTCTACTCCCACTATTTCTCTGCTACAATTAATACTTTTCTCATTAACACTTATCTATCACTATCTATTTATCTATCATCCATCCCCCCCTCTCTCCCCACTGTCTTTGATTTTTAAAACAAATCTAACATTTAATATTTCTACAGCACTATTTTTAACAAATTCTGTTCCCCATTTCAGCCTCCGTCTGATATCATTGGGAGGAAAGAAAACAAGGCAAAAAGAGGATGGCATCTGCTCCAGTAAAAGCGTGAGGTGTGGGAATAGCACATGAACGTTTTGCCAAAAGGAAAAAGAAAGAAATTGGTAGGGAATGAACTACTTACTATGTTATGTTTCTCAGAGGCTACTGTAAACAATGGTGTGGGAAGCTTAAAAAAGGAAACTATAAAACAATACTTGGCAGTAGCTTTTGCAAAACAAACAGACTTATGAAGTTCTTCCCATCACTGCCACAAAGTTTAATAGATTTATTTTTCTGAGTAAGAAAACTTCTGGAAATAAAGTTAAACTGGAAGTCTTAAGGGAGACATCTAGAAAAAAAAAGAATGCAACTGTAAAGCTGGATTTGGTTTAAGAATCAGAGCACAGCATTAAAAGGCAGACTTGCTTCCTACAAACTTGAAGACCTCCCACAGAGTATAACTGAAGATTATTAGTACATTGTGCAATGGCCTGATTAGACTCTTTGCTAAATAGGGTTGCTTATAGCAACTAGGTTTTTATTCAGCTTACTCACATTTATTTGGAGCACAGCTCTGTCCAGGTCTAGACAAACACGTCTATGTACTTGATATCGTTTTTTTCTTCTAAACTCTGTGCAGCATTTTAAGGCAATTGGCTAGGAAGGGAGAGGAAAAGAAAGCAGAGTAGGGCGGTTGGGAAGGTTGGGTTTGCTAGAATAAGAAGATACTGGGATTTAAAATTAACTAACTTCCCTACTTGCTGTGTGGCCTCCCAAAGGCCATTTGTCTTTATGGAGCTTCAATTTCCCTCTCTTTTACATAGGGATATGATTACTTCCAAAAAGTATTTCAATGGATTACAAGTTCAATGTTTGCTCAAAGCTTTCGAAATATGGCACCTTGTCTAATTATTATTTGCATTAGCCTTTTCTCCTCATTGTTGCTTATGGCGAGATACCAGGATGACTGAAGTGGATGTTGAAATAGGCAGCCACTGGGCGACAGGAGTGGAATTTCCATGTAAGCAACTGAAGAGTCTTGGAGAAAAATAGATATTTTCCGTTAGATGCTGCTGCTACTGGCTGCTTGGTCAGAGGCTTTCTCTTGCTATTATAGTGTGAACATATATCATCAATCCCACACATTTACCCATAAATAACTCCCTGGCAAATGTGTGTGTAATATGTGCTACTTTATCCCATGTGCAGTCTTAATTTAATGCCTATATCTGGTTGCTGGGGGAAAAGGAACTCATCCGTTATTTTAATGCAAGAAGAGCTACTTTCCTAATGGAGAAGTTCTCTTCGGCTCCCTGCTCCTTTGCTGGCAGAAACGTGGGTGCGGCTACAGTACTTCTGCTCAATGCTCATTCCTGTTTGATGTGCTCAGTTTCTATTGAGGCTCTTGTTCACCAAAGCAGTGGGAGGTAAGAGGAGTTAAGGTAATGCATCAGTGGTTGCCAGTGGTGGAGATGGGAAGAAATAAAAAGCAAAAAGAAATATACCATTTCAATCAAAGTCTGAAATTTGTAGAAGTGGTTTTGGTCTCAATATAGCAAAAATATTTATCCAAGAAACTCCTA
>JAEANM010029339.1:0-10201 GCA_017656035.1 Myanophis thanlyinensis | reverse complement strand
ATTTTATTTTTTATTTTATCAAGATTTATTCACAAATTCGCCTTTGTGGAGAGAGCAGGTTCTGCGGTGTGTCTAATATGTCTTATATGGCTCTTAATTTAATTTAAATTTAATTTAAATTAATTTGAAATAAATTTCCAAATATTTTGCTTTCATGGCTCTCTGAGTCAAAAAGGTTCCTGACCCCTGGTTCTATCTTAACATTTAGTAAAAAAAAAACATTTAGATAATTGGCTTGATTAAAGAGAACCTGCGCACAATTCGCTGAATTCATTGAAAAGACTTGTTGTGCTTGTATCATTTCTACTCCCCCGCAACCCCCGTAACAGAACAGGAGGAAGAAACCTAAAGGAAAACCGAAGAAAGGGAAGCCGGAAGAAGAAGCGGCAAAAGAGCAGCCAGGAGGTGCCGAAGGAAGCAGAGCAGAGAAAAAACCCTCATTAAAAGATGAGTTATCGCAAGATCAGGACTCTCAGATGACAAATTGGGCATTCGGTGATAAATATCCTTCACTTGCAAAAGAGCGTTTATCTTCCCACGCTTTTAGCTGGAAGAGAATCAGCAGCAGTGACTCAGAATATTCCGATGCGGAAGGTGGAATGCAGAGCAAAACAAGGTTTGTGATGGCAACCACTCAACAACCAACACACACACACACACACACAGCCTTTATGCAGTGTGGAAGTGTGTTCATTTTTCAGCATCAGCGTGGCTGGATTCTCTTTCCCTCGAGTTCTTTTCAAAAGCAGGTTATTTTTATTTCTCTCTGGGTTTCTTCCGTTTCCTCCCTGCCTCTGATTGCAACAGATGCAGGTCGTCCTCGACTTAACGACCGCAATACTAAGGGGAGACTGTGGTGGAAGGCTGCTTCTTGCCGCAGTGGTCAAGAGAATCACTGCAGTGGTTAAAAGTTAGTACCACGGTCGTTAAGCGAGTTCCCCGTTGACTTTCCTTGCGAGAAGGTCGCAAAAGGGGATCGCAGGACTCTGCAACCGTCATAAATGCGAGCCCATTGCCAAGCCTCTGAATTTTGATGGGGGGGGGGGAAGCTGCAACTGATTGTTAAGTGTGAAAAACGAACCTGGGTCACTGTTTCCCAATGCTGTTGTAACTTCGAATGGTCACTAAACGAAATGTTGTAAGTTGATTGCCTGCATTGGGAAGAGCAAAGGGAGGGTTTTTTTTTCCCCATTTATTCATGGGTTAATATTTGCATAAGGCCAGCTTCAAATGACACACATGGCAATGTACATCTGTAAAAACAAAACCATGGCAACAAATACCAACGATACCCTCAACCTTGGTATCCTCTTCCTGGTCATCTCAGAGGATCGGGAGTGGCAGCGTGGTTCTGTGCCGGTTGGCCTCCTTTTTTCTGGGATTGGTTCCAGGAAGGGGTGACTGGGGAGGGGCAGACACACCTTCCCCAGGAAGATGTTGTAAGGTTTGGTGCTCTCCCTTCTCCTATTTAGTGTCTAGGTGAGGCCACTGGGTGAGCTCATCTGTTACCATGGGAGGAGATCTCATCGATATGCTGATGTTGAATTAAGCAATTGCGTGCAAATCTTAGTGCTTGGAGAATGAGGGGTATGGATAGGGAGCATCAGATTCAGCTGGACAGCATCAGAGTTGGAAGGAGCCTTGGAGGTTATCTAGTCCAACCCTCTGCTCTCGCCGGAGACCTATGCTATTTCTGATAAATGACTGCCCAGTCTTTTCTTAAAAGCTTCCAGGATTGGAGTACCCACAGCTTCCAGTGGCCAGTTGTTCCATCTGATTCATTATTCTCACTGTTAGGAAATGTTCTCCTTAGTTCTAAGTCAGGGGTGGCGAACCTTTTACCTACCGAGTGCCGAAAAGTATGTGCTTTGTGCATGCCTTCCGCACTTGCGTGCGGCTCCTCCACGTGCGCTGCATGTGCAACCGCACCATCTGCCCATGCATGCAGCTTTTGCACGGGCAGTGCACGCGTGCTGTGCGCAGACACACACACACGAGCAATCATGCATGCATGCGCAGGAGAGCTCCAAAGACCAGCTGGATTTCATGCTGCAATCGCGTGCATGCACAGCGGAGGCCCATAGACCAGCTGGGTCTCTGCAATAGTGGAGGTAAGTTGGCTGACAGCTTGTGTGCCCAGCAAGATGGCTCTGTGTGCCACCTGTGGTACTGTGCCATAGGTTCGCCATCACGGGTCTAGGTTCTGTCCTTGGTTGGTTTCCATCCCTTGTTTCTTGTCCTGCCTACCATGCTTTAGTAAATACGTTGACCCCCTCACACCCCATCTCTTTGTGGCAACCTCACAAATACCAGAATACTGCTATCATGTCATCGTTAATTCAGGGCTTAGCTGGGTTTCAGGTCGCTTTTCCGAAAGGAACCAGGTCAGCGGCAAGCCAGAACTTTGCATGCTGCTAAAGCACCTTTTGGGAAACTGCTAACGTAGAGGAAAAGTGGTATAGACAGGGAGAACTTTTCTTTTTGTATTATTTCCCCCCCACAAATACACCCCATGCAAAGGATCACCCACAATAAAACATTTCCCACACTTTTAACTTACATATTTATATTTCTTTATAGGTACATCTTCTTTAAAGTAAATGTTTAATCTCATACAAATCTCATACACATGAATGTGTAACACTAATTCAGTTCCTTGTCTCTTTCATTGACATGTTTTCATAAGCAATGTTCATTTCTCTCTCTCTTTCTCTCACCTCTCTCTTCCTCCCTCTCTCTCTTCTCTTTCTCTCTCCTTCTCTCACTTCCTCTCTACCTCACTCCAGGGGTGGAATTTGATCAGTTTTGCTACCGGTTCGGTGCACGCGCATGCATGCCAAATGCACTGCAGTGCGGCTCTTTAAACCTCTTTTAGAGGCACCAGAGACAACGGGGATCATCAGGAAGGCTCCGTAGATGTACCAAACAGCTGATTAAGGTAAGTAACAACAATAACAAAAAATAAAGCTCGCATAAAGGTGGGTGGGTGGAGCCAATTTCAAATCTCTACTACCGGTTTGGGCGATGTGGTGCGATCCGGCTAAATTTCACCACTGCCTCCCTCCCCCTCTCTTCCTCCCTCCTTCTCTCCCTCCCTCTCCCTCCTCCCCTCTCTCTCTCACTTCCTTCCTCTCTCCTGTCTCTCTCTTCCTCTCTCCTTTCTTCCCCACCCCCCTTTTTTTACAATTTTAATGTTGGGCTGGCCCATCTTGTTCCCTTGCCCCACTCCTTGCTGGCCTTACTTCAGAAAAAGTTGTGCATCCTGATACAGAAAGTCTTGAACGGTAGTTAAAGTGTCACCACATTAATTTGTAATTTTTCTCTGCTGATGAAAGCCTAAATGGTTGTCACATTTTCTGTCAGATTCATTGCTATGAGAGAAAAGAACCGGAGGAAGCACAGGGGTAAGTTTCTTTTGCTAAAGTCCATTTTGCCTTAAGTCACCACTCAATAAGATTTATTGGCATATGCTACAGGTTCAGAAACAGCTGCAATGGGTGCTCTTTCAAAGATTCTCCCTCCTTTGTATTGACCGACATGCAACAGATCTGGTTTAACTCACACGAGGTTGAGGTTTCATCCATTCTTTATATTTCTTGGGTAGCAATTGCTCTTGATTGGAAACCTACATGGGGTTTGAAAGAAGAGGGTGGCCTATCCAAGGTATTAACAATGGGCTGAAATGGAAACATTTGTAGTCACGAATGTTCTCCCTCCCTCCCTGGAATCCAGCCTTCGGACCAGACATCAATTCATGATTCACTATTCATTAAGTTTTGCAATCTAAACCAGATAGCTCAGCAACAACCTCCAAAAGGCTGTGGCTCAAAACACAGAGCAGATGCTAGTTGCTTTGGCAGAGGTTGCTCAAGCTTCACCTTTTCATTTAGCTGGTAAGTGTGGTTGGATTTGTGGCTTATAACTTCTGTCTCAGGAGTGGTTAATTTTTTTTATTTTTTTCCCCAATGGTGTCAAATGAGATGTCCATCCAGGAAGAACCACTAAAATGGAACAACAGCTCTTAAATAGAAATTCCAGTTGCCTGTGCCCTTTTCTGCTTGGGTAGATTAGAATATTGTAGAATAGAAATAGAATTAGAAATAGAATGGTATCATTTTATTTATTTTTATTTATTTATTTAAATTTGTTTAAATTTATATACCACCCCCTCTCCCAAGGGACTCGGGGCGGTTTTTTGCAGCTTTGGAGTCTTTTCTTATGCTGCTAAAATTGGGGGTGTGGTTTTCCTACCATGTGATAAGACAGGCAATCAATGCATTTTACAAATAAATAAAAAAATAGAATAGAATCGAATAGAATAGAATAGAATAGAATAGAATGAGTTGGAAGGGACCTTGGAGGTCTTCTAGTCTAATCCCCTGCTCAGTTAGGAATCCCTACACCAGTGGTGGCAAACCTTTTCAGCACTGAGTGCCAAATGTCAGCACGTGTGCTGGTGTCTTTTGCGCATGAACAGTTGCATGCACATGCATGTGCATGGCAATCATGCACATGCACAGTCACAGTGTGACTCACATGATATTTTGCATGTGTGCAGTCATATGCACCTCACACATGGCATTTTTCATGCATGTGCAGTTGTGCGTGACTCACGCACAGCATTTTTAGCACATGCCCAGTTATGCATGACTTGTGCATGGCATTTTTCGCACATGGTGTTTTTAGTGCATGCACAGTCATGCAGGAGTCACACATGCACCCGCATGCGCAGTCTGTGAGTTGGGGCAACTGCTGGCGTGCCAGCAGAGATGGCTTTGCATACCAACTTGGGTTCACATGCCATAGGTTCGCCATCATGGCCCTACACCATTCCAGACAAATGGTTATCCAATCTCTTCTTAAAAACCTCCAGTGTTGGAGCATTCACAACTTCTGGAGGCAAGTTGTTCCATTGATTAATTGTTCTAACTCTCAGGAAATTTCTCCTTAGTTCTAAGCTGCTTCTCTCCTTGATTAGTTTCCATCCATTGCTTCTTGTCCTGCCTTCAGGTGATTTGTAGAGTAGCTTGACTCCCTCTTCTTTATGGCAACTCCTGAGATCTAGGATCAGTGCTATCATGTCACCCCCTAGTCCTTCTTTTCATTAAATTTACTTGAGTGATAATGAATTATTTAAACAAGTAACACAACACAACTTATCAAACTGAGATCAGTGTAAAAGCTTACATGTGGTTCTTTTAGTTGGCTGTACACCTCCCCGAGTCCTTCAGCAAAGGGGGCGGTATAGAAATTAATTAATTAATTAATTAATTAATTAAGAACAACTATCCCAAAAATGCTGTAATTCTTTTTTGGGAGGGTAGAGTTGGGGTGATTGCACGAATGGAGCTGAGTCCTTACTGGCCAGATGCCCTTCCTGACGCCACAAGGAGTTTGCAGCAGAATTTTTTTTTCTTTGCGCCCTGAGAGAGAAACATTGGATTGAACTCTTAACCGTCTGAGTGGCAGGCAAGAGTCTTTATCTCTAGGCCATCATGCTGCTTGAATGTGATTGTAACTATTTATTTATTACATATATTTATGTATTTTTTAATTAATACATAAATATATGTAATAAATAAATAATTTAAAATTTTTAATTTTAAATAACTTAGTTTAACATTCTTTATTATTAATTCTTTCACTTTTGTTGGATGTGCATGTGACACACACACACACGCACGAACGCCCGCACGCACGCACGCATGCACACATGCGCATGTGCAACCGCCCAAGCCAAGGTAAGCATTTACTGAATTTTTGACACACTGAGCCCAAAGGTTTTACCATCATTGATCTAGACAAAGGGGCTTGATCTTGAAACCCTTTGAATCCTTCTGTATGCACGTATCTGTCTGTATGTATTTGAATAGAAGAGAGTTTTCATTCTTTTTTTCTTAGGTAAAGGTAAATGTTCCCCTCACACATATGTGCTAGTCATTCCTGACTCTAGGGGGCAGTGCTCAACTCCATTTCTAAGCCAAAAAGACATTGCTGTCTGATGACAATTTCGTGGTCATTGGCCAGCATGCCAAATGCCAAAGGCGCACGGAGCGCTGTTACCTTCCCACCAAGTCCCTATTTTTCTACTTGCATTTTTTACATGCTTTCGAACTGCAAGGTTGGCAGGAGATGGGGGCAAGTAACGGGAGCTCACTCCGTTACGCAGCGCTAGGGATTCGAACCACCGAACTGCCGATCTTTCTGATTGACAAGTTCAGCGTCTTAGCCACTGAGCCACTCCACCCCTCTTTTTGTCTTATTGATACATAAAGCATATGCTCAGAACGATTATACACATTCAATATTTGATTAGGGAGGGAGAATGGGAACAGTGATAAGGAAAGGTTGGATCGAAATGAAATATGGGCAGCGCACAGGTGAAAATTGTCTATAGGTAATTAACAAAAAGAGGTTGGAGATGTGGCCCTGACATTTTCTCTTAGATGAGCCAATTAACATCTTTAATGTGTTAATAAGCATTGGCTTCTAAGAACAGTCCATGAGAAATGATGTCAAGTCTCCGAATCGTCAGTTCAGAAATCAACATAAAAGGAAGGGGAAGAATTTGATGGGTTTTTAAAATCTATAAGTGAGGGACATAGAATGAAATTAACCAATTGTCAAACAAGGCAACATGGTAGTCACAACTGTAAGGACATAAGAGCTCTTTAACCTCAGAATAAGAATAGAGCTGGAAGGGACCGTGGAGGTCTTCTAATCCAGCCCCCTGCTCAAGTAGGAGATGCTATACCAGTGGTGGCGAACCTTTTATTTACCGAGTGCCGAAAAGTACGCACTTTGCACATGCCATCTGCACTTGTGTGTGGCTCTTCCATGAGCGCTGCATGTGCAACTGCACCATCTGCGCATGCATGCAGCTTTTGCACGTGCAATGCACACGTGCTGAAGGCAGGCACTCACGCACACATGAGTAATTGCGTGTGTATGCACAGGAGAGCTCCGAAGACCAGCTGGATTTCCTGCTGCAATTGTGTGCATGCACGGCAGAGGCCCGAAGACCAGCTGGGTCTCTGCAATTGCACATGCAAGCATGCGCAATCAAATGTCCATGCTCAGCTGGAGATAAATTGGCTGACAACTTGTGTGCCCAGCAAGATGGCTCTGCGTGCCACCTGTGCCATAGGTTTGCCATCGTGGCCCTATGCCATTTCAGAAAAGTGACTGTCCAGTCTCTTCTTAAAAACCTCCAGTGATGAAGCACCCACAATTTATGGAGGCAAGCTGTTCCACTGGTTACATTGTCCTCACTGTTAGGAAGTTTCTTCTTAATTATAGATTGCTTCTCTTCTTGATTAGTTTCCATCCATTGTTTCTTGTCCTGCCCTCTGGTGCTTTGGAGAATAAATTGATCCCCTCTTCTTTGTGGCAGCCACTCAAATACTGGAATACTACTGTCATGTCACCCCTAGTCCTTCTTTTCTATAGACTAACCAAGCCTCAGAATACATTAAGTGGCCAATAATTTTCTTAAGTTTTCCCTTAAAAAATACAGTCTAGAGTTGATTGGTGGCACCATATTGGAACCAAACATTTAAACTGGATTTTAGTATTACCCAGAGGTGAAATTCAGCCAGTTCTAGCAGGTTCACTAGAACCGGTAGTAAATTTCCTAAGCAGTTTGGAGAACCGGTTGTTAGAAGAAATCTCCTTTTGTTTGTTTCCACTTTACAGGGTTAATCCTGTCAGGAAGGCAGGAAAGAAACATCCTGGTGTTGTTTCTAGCCTAATTTTTATTGCCCTGCTTACAGAAACTGCCCTCCCAGTCACATGACACCCCCCCCCAGCCATGCCCACCAAGCCACGCCCACAGAAGCGGTAGTAAAAAAAATTGGATTCCACCACTGGTATAACCCTTTAATGCCTTTTAAACGCATGAAAAGGTCAGAATCCACACAATCTTAACTTTCTTTCCATTGTCTGAAAATGTTAAACTTCAGAATCTTAGAATTTTACTAAAATATTAACCATTGTGAGAAAAACAAATGTCGAACCGTAATTCTGTAGTATTTCCATGGCACTTTAGAAGAGGGGAAAATGCAAATGGCTCTTCCATAAACACACTTCAAAAAGATTAGGGCTTTAGGCATCGATGAACAGAATTTCAGGATGTTATCAAACTTTGCATACTTTTTTCAAGACTCAAACTCTGAATGCGAAATTTTCACAAACTTTTGCCAAGTAACTGGGAAACGATGAATATACTGTACTTCTATGATGTTCGGATTAAAAAGGTGAGAAGTAACATCAGCTGAGAAATGTTAAATCCAAACAGTGCCTTGAAATGGATGAAGGAGGGAAGGAATTCATCTGTTTTAGATGACACTAACTCAAAATAGTAGCTGTGCAAGGGTGGCCCTCTTTAAGTCATGGGATCTCTTCAGCCCTCCATCATATATATTTCTCAGAACCTATGGGGAAAATGGACAGGTGAGAACACCACTTTAATTTAATTTAAATATTATTAAAACTAAAACTATAAATATGTTTACTCCCCATGAATTTAAAAGCTGAGTTTCTATCACATGAACAATATGATATAGTGACAAATTAGACAGGGATAGAGTAAGCCCCAAATCTGTATCAAAGTCACCAGCTTTTAAATGCACCCATTTGCATCATTTGGTAGATGGTGCCAAAGTTCTGTATTTGCAACAACGTGGGTGTTGAATCTCTTGCTCTTTCACCATCAGACTTGTTTTAGTAACTCAGTTTATGTTTCCTGCCATCTCCATCACATCTGTTCTATCAGCAACACGGATGATTGTAGGACCAGGGATATTCGAGGTGAGTTTATAAGTACAAAATGTCCCATCAGGCCTATGTCGATGAGTTAACTCCTAGTAATGAGGCTGCATGTAATGGCTACTCAAGCACTCGCATTATTTTTTGCCAGAATGCCCAAAGGAATCCTTTAAGGACATAAATGGAATATTTATGCAGAAAAAAGGAGCGGAGGCTGAATTTCAATGCCATGATGCTGTATTCATCAGACTCTAGAAAAAGTGCAGAGAAGAAGAACCAGGATGATTAGGGGACTGGAGACTAAAACATACAAAGAACGGTTACAGGAACCGGGCATGGCTAGTCTAGTGAAGAGAAGGACCAGGGGAGACATGAGAGCAGTCTTCCAATATTTGAAGGGCTGCCACAGAGAGGAAGGGGTCAAGCTATTTTCCAACACACCTGAAGGCCAGGTAAGGAATAATGGATGGAAACTGATCAAGGAGAGATTCAACCTAGAAATAAGAAGAAATTTTCTGACAGTGAGAACAATCAACCAGTGGAACAGAAGTTGCCTTCAGAAGTTGTGACAGCTTCATCACGGGAGGCCTTCAAAAAGAGACTGGACTGCCGTTTGTCAGAAATGGTGTACGGTTTCCTGCTTGGGTGGGGGTGGGTGGGTTGGACTAGATGACTTACAAGGTCCCTTCCAACTCTGTTAATCTGTTAAAGTTTGATACCACTCTCATGGCAAGCCTTGGATTTCACCTCCTTCAAAAGCTACTATGAAACTGTCAGTTTTAATAAGAATAAGAAATAAATAAATTTAATAAGAAATAAATTATTTGCAATCACATCAATGGTATCCAAGGAAAATCAAATCAAATTCAGGCTTTGCTCTGGCTTCACCCACCTCTTTATCAAGCTCCTGTCCATACTGCACATTGATGTTTCAGGGAATCCTGTCCATAAGCCTAGTGCTAAAATGCGCCATGTTTTCAAATCAAATGGATTCTCTCTTCAATGCTAATTGGCGTGCCACTGTTGCCATTCCTCCAAAAGTCATTTGCCCAATGAGTCTCTTGAAGTGAGCAATGTCAAGATGTTGGGTCTTGAGGCAAGGGAGGAATCCTTCCATTTTGTGGCAGGAAGAAAATCTCCACTAGCCTATCACTCGTAGCTGAGAAGCCCTTTTTTTGATATGTCTGGGAGTTATGATCTCCACCAGGGGCAAAATCCGACTAGTTTTCCTACCGGTTCAGTGCGTGCGCATGCACGCCAAATGCGCTGTCAGCGCAACTCTTTAAATGGCTTTTAGAGGTTCCAGAGGCAGCAGGGATCATCAAGAAGGCTCCACAGACACTCAAAACAGACACTCAAAATTTTAATTGTTGGTTTAATTTTAAATTTTATAATTAATCTTAACTTAATTTTTAACTGTAATTTTTTAAATGTA
>JAEANM010029338.1:0-10201 GCA_017656035.1 Myanophis thanlyinensis | reverse complement strand
TATTTACACTTGTATACTGCCTCCCTTCCTAGGGACTCGAGGCGGTGCACAGCCCCACAGGCGGTGCACAGCCCCACATGACCCTTCGGGACCTAATAGGATTAATCCTCTATCATCTAGCAGAAGAGCTCACCACATGACACAACAAGCCTCCTCATTATATCATCTCAGAGAGTCCAGGCTTCAACCAAATTTAACGCAGACAACCTACAAAGTTAGCTATGACCCTTAAAATAGCCAACAGAATACATGTTCTTACACAGGAACAGGAAGCTCAAGTTCAAACCCCAAAAGAGGGTATAAATACCTCTCTCTCTCTCTCTCAACTCCATGTGGTCAGTTGCACCAGGACTATGTGCTTGATGGTTTTGCTTTGCCATTAAACCCTCTTTCCAATCAGCCTCCAGCCTCCATTTTGTCTCCAGTGCCTTTCTTCCAGCTTGGAACTGAACCGGATGGATATTTCTTCCAACAGTAGTCAGACTCAAAAAGTTTCTGTTATTCCTAAAAAAGGACAGCAAAAACCAGCAAAAATATCTAGATGGTAATGAATATTTGGGTATCAAGCTGAGGAGGTACATAAGTCACTTGATCACACTCCTTTCTGCTGTGGTGAGGGGTGTTATGTATAATGTATATTTAATAAAGTTACAGCATTTATTCATATTTTCTCTGCATAAAATAACACATGAAAATTATCCAGACCTGTGCTTTCTTTTAGTATATTAAATGATTACCATAATAATATATGCTCTTTCAGCCTTCCATCTAGATTAGTGGTTCTTATCTATTGTGGTGTGGGGTTTCAAAGTCACCTTTGAGACTGTTGAAAGTTAAATACCCTTCCCAGAAAAATGCATATAAATGCATACAAAATTCTCCATACAACTTTTTTATGTGTGGTGGAAATTGATCTCCTCTACAAAGACAAACTCTAAATACAACAACCATCTTTTTTTGGATCAGGAGGCTCTTTTCATGAAGCAAAGACCATTCAGAAGTATTAGCTGGACCAGAATTCAGCCATGTGATAGATATGTTAACTACATACAACACTGCTGGTTTTTAACGTATCGGTAGTACAGGTAGCTTGTAGGCTTTTGAGTGGAACTGGGGCTTCTGAGTGGAATTCAAGATGCCGATTATTATCTATAAAATCCTTTATGGCAAAAGGCCAGGTTATTTGTGGGACTCACTGATTCGGATTAACTTTGCCCATCCAGTAAGATCTAACTGGTTGGGAAAGTCTAGGTCCCATCACTAAACTATAGCCCACACAGGATCCAGGAGATATATTTTTACTGTTGCTGAGCCTGCACTATGCAACAGGATCCCCTCTGAGATTTGGATGTCTACATATCTGCTTTCTCTATGTAGAAAGAAGGTAACATGCTTTCTGAGTAATTCTGTTGATAGGAATTTTATTGAAATAATGTTCAAAAGATGGAGACAATCTTTCAATCTATGCAATTATCTTTTCCTTAACATTCCCTAGATGATGTCAATCCTAGGCAATATATTTTGCATAATGTACACAACCCAACCCTAATTTCTTATATCTGTCAATACCTGCTCATCAATGAATTCACAAAATTCCCAAAGAACCATATATGGAAAGAAAAGAGTTTTCTTCAAATATGAGCCAAGAGTTCTCAGGACCATTTGTGAACCGTTACTATGAAATACATGTTTCCTCTGATGATGGCTCAGTAGTTAAGGTGTCATCAAAGAGGACCTTTTGAAAGAAAGAAAAAAGAAGAGTTGAAATAGAATTGTGTAATATTAAGTAAGGAAATAGGACAATTATTTGAGACATATGCGAACAAGATATAAGATATGTTTGACAAAATCCAACATAAATAACGTACATATGTGAATATGAGATAGATGATGAAAAATATATTGTAAATTACTGACACAGAAAACAAATATGTAAATGGTTCTTATGATAATGGAATGTTACACCAGTTTTGTATCCTTTGTGCAACTTGCATTAGAACAATAAAAAATTGAAAACTTTAAAAAAAAAGAGGACCTTTTCCTTTTACTCCTCCTTCCTTCTTCTCTTTGGCTTGGTAGTAATCAGGAATTACATGTGGCCACTGACAGACTATATTTTCTTAACCCTATTTCTACATAGTGCTAGATTTCATGAAAGAGCCAGACAACCTTAACATTATTGTTAGTACTGCTTTATAAAGCCTCAGTAAGACCACACTTGAAATATTGCATCCAATTTTGGCCAACACGTTAAAAAAAAAAAGATGTTGAAACTTTGGAAAAAGGAGCAGGCAACTTATTTTCCAAAGCACCAGAGGACAGGGCAAGAGACAATGGATGGAAACTCATCAAGGCGAGAAGCAACCTGGAATTAAGGAAAAACTTCCTAACAGTGAGGTCAATTAACCAGTGGAACAGCTTGCCTCCAGAAGTTGTGGGTGCTCCAACACTGGAGGTTTTTAAAAAGAGGTTGGACAGTCACTTTTCTGAAATGGTAAAGGGCCTCCATCTTGAGCAGGGGGCTGGACTAGAAAACGCCAAAGTCCCTTCCAGTTCTATTCTGATTGAAGCTGTTTTGCACATTACTAAACTATACATTTATCAGATGGTTTCACCTGTTTCACACTTTCCCTCCTGAAACATATTTTCACTCACATATCTGAAATTAATATTTATAACAAAATTAAATCCAATAAAGGCATTTTGTTCATTAGCCCAGGTAACTGAGCATACAGATTTACCTTTGTAAAATTTATCTAGATTTTTCTCTAGCTTCTCCATTTATTCTCAAACATGGGTGGGAACAACGTTCCTTTTTTTGTATGTTTTAAAAGTATGTTTAGTTTGGTTCTCTACTTTTGGATATATGCCCAATATTTCTCATCCCTCTTGGGTTTATAATTTTTCTTTTCTGCAGCATATGTCAGATTAATTCTGTCTCTGCCCCCAATCTACCTCCAGATTCATAATTTGTCTTCCCAGTGGAAAATAGCTGCCCACCTGTATATATGAGAGAACTGGATTTTTATGGATGTTTGCCAGTTGAAACTGTTTTATGGCAGCCAGTACTGCTCACTTCAGTAATAAATGCAAAAACTTCACTGCAATGAGTCTCCAAGGGAGCCATTGTTTTCTTCTCTATTCTAGGCATGCCAGAAGATTGCCTCCCTTCACCTCCATCCAGGATGGACTACGCATTTTTTTTTAAAAAAAAAACATTCACTGTGGAAATGAAGGCATTGAGATGGAAGTACCCAGGGGAAATAGACAGATAAAGGAAAGTTACTGAAGGACCGAGAGATGTAATACCTAAATGGATCAGGAAAGAAGGGAGGAAAGTGCAAGCTTTGCATCCAAATGCAAGCATGTGAGTTTCATCAAAGCTTGTCATTGTGAATAAATATCCACGAAACATTTCAGATGAATAGGAAGTAGGGTTTATAAACCATGTTTAATGCCACAAAATCCAGGAAAGAGTCAGAAGACCCATCAAAGTGGTAGTAAATGCAACAGCCCATCATCCTGTAATGGAAAAATAACCATAGAAAACAGAAAAAAGGGGGTAAAGGGAAGACCCTGGTCCTTTCTTTTATTGACAGAACTTTTACGAAGCAATTCCCTCTCCTGCCTGCTCTTTTCTTGTGACCCACACTCAATCTAAGTAGATGTTCCGAGTATCAATATCTCTGTGGAGCAAGTTTAGGAGGCCTGCAGGCTGAATTAGTCCATCTTTTGTCCAGAGTTACATGGTCTGACTGACAGCAGCTCTGTTTTTTAAAAAAAATAAGTTTCAACAAAAGATAAAATTCAAAAAAGCAAAAAGGAGGAGGTAGAAAAAGGAAAGATTAAAGAAAAAGTAAAATCAGGAGTGCAAAAAGAAAGAAAAAGAAGGAAAAAAGAAAAAGGGGGAAAGAACAACTTCCAACTTTCTTCAGTAGAGATATAGATTATACAATACATTGATCTCTTACTCTAAAAACAAACAATAATATACAATATTTCTATAATCATAAACAGTTCTAATAGTGAAATATCAAAATTTTCATTTCACTTCTTTTTAGCAAAAAGTCCAGCAGAAACAAAGTTAGACAAAATCTTTCTTTTAATCAGAGCAGTCAGTTTTGCCATTTAGCTAATTCCATTAGCTTCAGCACCTATTCTTCCATTATAGGAATTTGTAAATCCTTCATAACTGTGCATACAAGAGTTTTGCTACTTTTGTCATTTATAGAAACAAAGTCCCATATTTCCGTTCAGTCTATTTATCTATCAAACCTAGAAAGAAAACCTCTGGTTTCAATTGTATGTTATCTTAAGAATTCTCTGGATTAAGATACATACGTGATCCCACTATTTCTTAACTATCTTACATGTCCACCAAAGATTATCAAAAATATGTTCACATTGATTGCATTTCCAACATATATATTTGATACTCCCTCATATATCGCCTTCAAAAAAAAAAGTCAATAAATCAGCATAAATCAACCATGTTTGTATAAGTATCATTTCTCTTCCTTAAAAAATGCTTCCTGGGGTGACAACTATAAAGAAATTTTTGGAATCAATTTTGCTTTATACCTATTCCAAGTCCTCAATATGGTACATCTAATAAAGTGATCATTATGGTCTATATTAACTTTGTCATACCATAAGTAGCCATGCCACACAAATCTCAAATCACATCTTTCCAGCTCCAATAATCTCCTCTTTTTCAAAGTCACTTAATCTTTCATACCAGAAAACAAGCAGCAAAATACCGCTTAAGGTCAGGTAATCCTAGACTACCTTTTTCTTCAGTATCTTGCAACAATTTATATTTAATTCTTGCTTTTCTATCTTGGCATTCAAACTTAGAAATGTCTTTTTGCCAATATTTAAATGGTCCATCTATTGTCAATATTTGTATTGCCTGAAATAATAATAACATCCTAAGCAGAAAATTCATCCTAATTACTGGATGTCTCACCTCAAAAATTCTCTCTTTCTCTTAATATACAAACTAATATGTATTAATATTAGTAATAAGATTCAGAAGAATTATAAAAAGACACATACAAGAGCTGCACAAAGCAGGAGGACTATTTGGTTTTAGAATAAACCTGAGGAAAGAGCCAGATTATATTAATAAATTCACTAGTTAAAGAAAAAGAAATATATCTGGAAAAGAACTAGATGTAATAGACCATTATATATGGTATATAATGTATGGTATAATCCATTATAAATGGATTATATATGGCCAATGGATCTTAATGGAAGGTGATACAATAAAGGAAATTGAATGGCATGTTAAATGTGAATGGCAGGCATTCGGCAAGCTAAGCATAATTTTCAAGATCAACCTCCCACTATGCCTGAAAAGTTTTCAATCAATTTGTGCTACCTGTTCTAACATATGCCAGTGAAACATGGACACTAACCTCACAATCGATACAAATGCTATGAGTGGTACAAAGAGCCATGTAAAGATACATGTTGGCATCACACAAGATAGAAAGACCTGCACATGCTTTAGAGAATAAACAAAAGTATCTGATATCATCAAGAGAGTAAAAAAAAATGAAATGGAAATGGGCTGCTCACATAGCAAGAAGAACTGATGGAATTTGGACTAAGGCAGTTATAGAATGGATTGCACTTGAGAAAAAGCATCCACAAAAGGGACCTAAAACAAGATGGATGAACATCAGCAAGAATGGCAGGTCCAAGTGGCAAAAGGAAGCTCAAGACCATATTAGTTGGAAACAAAAGATGTCTTCATCCTGCAGTGGATAGACAGTGGTCAGAATGATGATGATACACTAATATAGCTATTCCAAAACAACATACAATTCATATTAGACAGTGTGACCCCCAGAGATTTAACCGTTATCTCCATTTTAAAATATTTTTCATCAGGTTACATTGAACTTGTATTTTCATATTGTTAACTAAAATATTTGATACTTTTGTTTGTTTATTTTTAAAGCTGGATAAGGCACCGAAGTCCTTCAATTTCTTCATTAAGTGTTCAGTCCTATTCTGAAGTTCAGATAATATTTTTTTTGGACTGCTAAATCAGCTGTGAGGTGGACTCCCATTCCATAGGAGCTTTTCAGCACCATGTTCCCCACCAGAAGGCCAACAGACAGCAGCTCTTTTGAGTGTATCACTGTCAGCATCAGTTGCTAACTGCAACTGGCACCCCTCCCACCAATGGTGGAATTCAATTTTTTTACTACCAGTTCTGTGGGCGTGGCTTGGTGGGTGTGGCTGGGGGGGTGTCATGTGACTGGGTAGGCAGTTTTTATAAGCAGGGTAATAAAGATTAGGCTAGAAACAATACCAGAATGTTTTTTCCTGCCTTCCTGACAAGATTAACCCTGTAAAGTGGGAAAAAAACAAAAGGAGATTTCTTCTAACAACCGGTTCTCTGAACTGCTTAGAAAATTTGCTACCAGTTCTAGCGAACCTGCTAGAACCTGCTGAATTTCACCTCTGCCTCCCACCCAAGAAAAAAAAAATCTCAAAATGCAAAGGAATACATACAAGATATGTGTCCTGCCTCTGAGCTGTTTTCTCTGCCGCATGATAATATTAATGAATATAAATAATGTATTTCAGTCACAAAATAGCATAACTGTTGTCCTTTGAGAGTTATAATTTCAACTGTATGTGGTTGTTTGCTGATGTATTTCTGATCTGAAATAGCCATGGGGTTATAGATTTGGCAGGAAAGCACATTGCTGAGATGAGATTGGGTATGCGTATGCATAAGAGAGGGAGGACATAAAGTACCAATGCACCACTTTTCAGATGGTTTGCATAGTTGAAATGCTGAGAATGTAAAGGAAATTTGGAACAAGAGTGTTAACTCTAGGGAACATCACCACTCTCTTTCATCCCAATGATAGTTTCTAGTATGAGTACGGGTGAATATTATTATCAATTTGAATCCTCACATCACTTATCTCCTGCTTTTAGGAGCACAGCCACACTTTCTGCTCGGCCCATCCCCAGTCCAGTGTACTCAGCACTTCTCAGGTGTAGGAATAGTTTATTTTATTTATTATTTATTTTATTAGCAATACTTCTATACTGCCCCCTCTCCCAAAGGACTCGGGGCGGTGTACAGCCATCTAGAAACATAAAATATAACAATTGAAAAACAATTAAAACAGATTAAATCAGTGGCCAATTAAAACCAAATTATAAAAATGTTAAACATTTAAAACAATTTAAAAATACCAAAACCAATAAAAGCCAATTAAAAGCCAATTAAAACCCCCAACTGACAGTACTAGGCCAGACCGGCTTGTTGAAACAGAAAGGTCTTCAGTACGCGCCAGAAGGTCTGTAGGTCCATAATGGTCTGGATCTCTGGGGGCAGTTCATTCCAAAGGGAGGGTGCCCCCACAGAGAAGGCTCGGACTCTTGGGGCTGCCAGATGACACTGTCCTGACAGTGGGACCCCAAGGAGGCCTGCCCTGTGGGAATGCACAGGTCAGTGGGAGGCTGACGGTGGCAACAGGCGGTCCCATAAGTACCCAGGTCCCATGCCATGGAGCGCTTTAAAGGTGAGAACCAACACCATGAATTGCACCCGGAAGGCCACAGGGAGCCATTGCAGCTTGCGGAGGAGGGGTGTAATATGGGAGCTCCAAGGAGCCCCCAGAATCACTCACGTGGCCACATTCTGCACTAACTGCAGCCTCCGGATGCTCTTCAAGGAGCCCCATGTAGAGAATGTTGCTATAGTCTAGGCAGGAGACAACGAGGATGGAAGTGACTGTACAAAGAGCGCCCCAATCCAGAAAAGGGCTGCAACTGGGAGATCCTTCAGACCTGATAAAAAGCCCCCCTGGAGACGGCCGTGATCTGATCTCCTAACAACAGCCATACATCCAGGAGGACACCCAGATTGCGAGCCCCTTCTGTGGGGGTCAGAATTTCCCTCCCCACGGCCAGCAGTGGAACGAACTGGCTGTATCTGGGCGCAGGAAACCACAGCCACTCAGTCTTGGCTGAGTTGAGCTGGAGCCTATTTTGACCCATCTAATTCCACACGGCCTCCAGGCACCGGTTCATCACTTTGATGGCTTCGTTGTGGTGGCCTGGGGTGGAAATGTATAGCTGATGGAAATCCACTCCAAAGCCACAGATGATCTCACCCAGCGGCTTTACATAGATGTTAAACAGCAGAGGGGAGAGCACCGACCCCTGAGGCACCCCACATATCAAGGGCCTTGAGGCCGACCTCTGCCCCACTGCCAACACAAATTGTGAGCGGTTGGAGAGGAAGGAGGAGAACCACCGTAATATGGTGCCTCTCATACCTAACCCCCCCCAGTTGCTGCAACAAAATACTGTGGTCAACAGTATTGAAAGCTGCCAAGAGATCTAATAAGACCAGGACAGAAGAATAACCCCTGTCCCGTGCCTTCCAGAGATCATCCACCAACGCAACCAAAGCCGTCTGGTTTACTTTACTTTGGCTAATGCTAGCTGGAATAATATTTTCCTCTTGTTTTTGAAAGGGAGAATTGTATATTCTAGCTAGATCTAACAGAAGAGTTGTTAATAAGAAAAATATAAATGGCTTTAAAATATGATCAGTCTTCAAGAAGCAGAATTATGTTGGCGTCAGTCCCATGTAGTAGATAAAAAAACAGCAAACCCTACTAAATGTACTGGAATAAATAGGCTAAAGTATGTTAATTACAGTAAGGCAATAACTCTTGTGGCATTTCCATCAGTGGTGGGATGCAACCGGTTTTACTACCAGTTTGGTGCACATGTGCTTTGCGTGCACATGCAAACTTTGCACGTGCGCTTATCCGTGCTGCCGAATGGCTTCAAATATACAGCAATTCGGCTTACCAGAGGCAGCTCCAGTGAATAGGGAGGCTGTGGAGGTGTGGAAAACAGCTGGTGCTGCACGATTCAGGTGAGTAAGAAAGAAAAAAAGAGGGAGATATAGGACAGGATAAGGTGGATGCGAGGCCAAATACTCATCGCCACTATCGGTTTGCTATAACCGGTGCGTCCAGGCTGAATACCACCACTGATTTCTATGAATAGAGTACCCAGTTAAGCCTCTACTTGATGAACTGTTTTGCTCAGTATCCTTTCAGCCTTTGCTGCTGCACATTAAATAATCTTCCACCTCCATCTGAAGCCAGCATCTCAAACTTATGCAGCCTTTCTCATCTCAAAGGAAGACTAAGATGTAGGAAATGACAGGAGGGGCAACAGAAGGCAAAAGGGAAAATCAGCAACACTATATATTGGAATCTGGCAGCTGCTTTGGTTGGCTGGGTTTCTGAGTTGTTTGCAGAGCTGGCCAATCACAATTGTATAATGAATGGAATGGAGGAATAAAGCACAGCTACAGGTGTCAACAAATCGCCCTCAGCCACCATCACAATAGAAGTAAGGCGCAGGGACAGAGGGCAGGAGTCAGGCTGGGGAAGGAAGGAAGGTGGGCATACAAAAATCAGATTGCTGGGCTGCATCAGTCTAAGGCAGTGTTTCTTAAGCTTGGAAACTTTAAGATGTTTGGACTTCAACTCCCAGAATTCTTAAAGTCACCAAGGTTGAGAAACACTGGTTTAAGGCATTTCTGGATGTGCAACAATGCACACTCCACCACCTATATGGCATATTCTGAGATGGCACAGGATGGAAAACACATCCAGTGAAGCATATGGGTGCAAAATTGGACAACTCACCATAGCCAACTCACTGCAGCCAACTTGCCATGGCCAATTCACCACTAACTTATCACAGGACAACTCACCAAAGCCAAGTTGCCAAGGGACAACTTGCTGTAGAATAATTTAACAATTCTATTTAATAATTTAAAATAAAAACTATTTTAATTTTTGTCATTCACAATTCATTTTGTCCCTCCTTTTGCATCCTTTCTTTAATGGTTCTGTTCCACCATTTTTAGTGTAATTCTTGTCCCACAGCGACTTGTCCTGTGGTAAGTGGGCCATGGCTAGTTGTCTTGTGGTGAGTTGGCTACAGCAAGTTGGCTGTGATGAATTGTCATAGACCCATATGAATGTGATGTTTGAAAATGCTCCCCCCACATTCCAGGCAAGAGGCCTATACCCTAGCAGGGCCATTCTACCTAAGCCTAGTACCGTCGGTTGGGGATTTTAAATTGGTTTTTAATTTTTAGTATGTATTTTTAAATTGTTTAAATTCTAAA
>JAEANM010029337.1:0-10201 GCA_017656035.1 Myanophis thanlyinensis | reverse complement strand
GAAAGGAAAGGAAGATAGAAAAAAGGAAAGGAAAGGAAGATAAGGAAAGGAAAAGGAAGGAAAAGAAAGGAAGATAGAAAAAGGAAAGGAAGAGAAAGGAAAGGAAGATAAGGAAAGGAAAAGAAGATAAGGAAAGGAAGAAAAAAGGAAAGGAAAGGAAGTTAAGGAAAAGAAAGGAAGATAGAAAAAGGAAAAGAAAGGAAGATAAGGAAAGGAAGATAGAAAAAAGGAAAGGAAAGGAAGATAAGGAAAGGAAGATAGAAAAAGGAAAAGAAAGAAAAAGAAAGTAAGTAAGGAAAAGTAAGGAAAGGAAAGAAAAGAACAGGATATACAGACATTAAAAATGGAAAGGAAAACATTGGTGATTGACAAATACAGCAAAACAAGGGGAGGTCAACAGGAAGGATTTGGGAACCCATGAGATGATGGACCTTGTCATGGACAAATCCCAAACAGAACAAGAAGCTGGTGGACGGAACGGAGAACAAGCAACCGAAAACAGAGGAAGGGGTTCGAGGTCCACGCTCTTCCATGGAGGTATTGGGCCCAAGAGGGCTCAAGTTGGAGGAAGACCCTCTGGTGCACCGTACAGCTCGGCCAGCGTTCGGAAGAGGGGTCCCCATTCTTCCAGATACTCATACCCACCGGCGTCGCTGTCCCCAGCGCAGGAAGAGCCAGGGGAGCTGAGAGACCCAGCGGAGGACCCCTGGCCTTCATAGCCGTACACCTGGATGGAGTCGTACGGAGGCACGGAAGGATCGGCATCCACCTCGCTCAAGCGGGTTGTCAGAAAACTGGCTACGTCGTGGGGCTGAGGTGGCACCCGGGTGGACAGGGACGGTGGGAAGTGTGGACGGGGGAGGACGTCCCGCCGGAGGAGGCGCCGTTGCTGCGAAGGTGGAGGGGCAGCATCCGGGTTCTGTAGGGCAGCCATGTCAAAGGCCTCGGTGTCTTCCTCTCCACCGCCTTCATCGTCGTAAGTGATGATGTTCTCACGGACATCTTCCTCTTCAAAGGGCAGCAATGCAGCCTGTTTTTGCCTCCGGAGGGCGACAAAGAGCAGCACCAAGGCTAGATGAGAGTAGGAAGTTGGTGCATTGGTGAAGTCGGATGGACCAACAGGAGGAGAAGGTGAGATGTTAATTACAGTTAATAACCCATTGCAAACGCTCTGCATTGCTTCTTTCTGTATGTAATGGTATGTGGGAACAGCCTTGGGAGACAGAGAGAAGAGATGCAGCTGAGGGAACAATCGGATAAAAGATAGCTCAGCCCGCAACTGTATAGTGGACAGGACAATCAGCTCAGAATACACCCTCCTTAGTTTCATGGGCTGTTAAGGGGAGAAACGTATTTTCAGACTTGCAAGATGACGTGGTGAAATAGACCAGATAAGAAGCACAGCTGGACAAGCTAATTCTACTTCATTGTAAGGTTATATTAACAAAGGGCAGCAGTGGCTCAGCAATTAAGACACTGGGCTTGCTGGATGAAAAGCTCAGGTTCAAGGCCCAACCTCTATGTGAAGGGGCGAGTTCTTGTCCTCATCCCAGCTCCTGCAACCTAGCAACTCGAAAGCACAGAAATGCAAGTAGATAAATAGGTACCACTTCGGGAAAGTAACAGCACTCCACGACATCATGTTGGCCACATGACCACAAAAATGTCTTCAGACAGGCTTTGAAATGGAGATGAACACTGGCCCTACAGTGGGCAACAACCACCGGAATAAAATCCACAGGGACTCTCTTTACCTATATGAACAGAACATTGCAAGTTTGAAGGGACCATTCTCCCACCCGCCTGCCCACTTTACAACCCAAGAAACTTGGGAGGGTCCCTCCTGAGATGCTTCCCATGACATCATTTAGCAGACTCAGCTGCCTTATCTGACTATTGTCTAGTTTGCAGCTCTTCCTCCTGTTTCCCAAGGTTGTTTGCACATACCATTACACTGTACACCCTCCTGGAGAAACCCAGCACAACTAGCCAAATGTTCCCTAAGGCTCAGTGACTTTTCTCCACATTGCAATGTTGATCCCCCACTTTATATTGTTCAATCACTTTCAATTCTCCAGAGTTACTATTAGAGTCGTAACTTAGGATAAGTAGCCTCTCAACACTTCCCTGGCTGAAATTCCCATAACACAGATGGTCCTCGACTTACAACCATTCGTTTAGTGAGTGCGCGCTCAAGGTTGCCATTGTACTGAAAAAAGTGACTTCTGACTGGTTTTCGCACAACTGTTGTAGCATCGCCACGGTCATGTGATCAGTAATAGCCATAGCACTTAGACGTCCATACCACTTCACGGGGCTTTCCAGCTCTCTCTGAGTGGTTTACGGAGTCAGCCTCTTACCCCCAACAATCTGGGTCCTCATTTTACCAACCTCGAGAGGACAGAAGGACAAGTCAACCTTAAGTCAGTCAGGATTGAACTTCTGAACTGGTGGTAGTCAGCAGTCGGCAGGAGTAGCCTGCAATACTGCATTCTAACCAGTGCACCAGCACAGCTCTTGTCAATTGGCCTGTATTTATGACAGTTGTACCGTCCTGGGGTGATGGGATCAGTTTTGGTAAGCTTCCCAGCTGGCTTCCGACAAGCAAAGTCAACGGGGAAGTCAGATTCATTTAACAACCACATGATTCAGTTAACACCTGCTGCAATTGACTGAACAACTTGTTCTTACCCAGCTCCCCAAACACAATAACCCCTCTGCAGTGAACTCTTTATTAGGAGAGCCGGCAGCCCCAACAAAAAGTTTGTCTCTCACCGCAGGCTAACAAGGCCTGCCAGCTGGAAGATGAATAGTTGTCTGCCACATCTATTCATCTCTGCCCCCTGCATTTTATCCCCAGAGCTAGGGTGGGGTCTCGCTAGCAGTGGTGGCTCTTCCTTCCCAAGGATCAGCCCATAGATTTCCACTGCTCTCCTCTTCTCTGCCTTCTGTGCATTTGTGCATCAGGCACTCAACCCAGCTGTTCCTCCTCTTTCTCGTCAGCCACCTCCAGACCTGGTGGCTGTTAGCTCTGCATCTGAGGGCTGACGGACGGCCCAGGCTCCGCCTCTGTCTCTCTGTCAACTCCATTCCCTCTTCCCCCTCAGAGCTCTCAGGTTGCTTTGCTGCTGGCCCTGACTCCCACCTCTTCCTCCTCTGATTCAGCTGCTGGAGGAGCCAACAGCCAACAGGCCACAACACAACAGTGACAAAAAAAGTTCGTAAAATAGGGCAAAACTCACTTGGCAACTGCTTTGCATAACATTGAAAATTTTAGGCACTGCTGTGGTTGTATGTCAAGAACCACCTGTACTGTCCTTTCTCTGCCCACCGATGCCGTCGGCATGCAAACCTGAAGTCTCACCAAGTAGGGTACCAACGCAGGCGAGGATGGCAAGCAAAGCCCCAGTGCTGAGGCCCGCAGGAGATCCAAGGGCCTCAGGACCACATGTCTGCATGGCCCCGTCTCGCCGACACCGGCAGATGCTGACTGTCAGAGTCGAGGAGCCCGTGCGAGTGGGAGAACCCCCATCGACTAGTTCCAGGGGCACCAGCAGAAATCCACCTTGGGGAGGCAGACGGGTAGCTCGGAGCAACAAGGAGGCTGAATTGTCTGGAGATGAGAAGATTCAAAGAAAAAGAATGAAATCCAATGTATCATTTTGAAATGTTTCCTTGTAGGTAGAAATAACCCAACCCTTAGATTGTGGGTACATACAACCATCTTCAAGGGAACAACATAATGTTGATTATTAAAGAGAGGCTTTTTTGTATAGTTGTCTAAATCAATAAATCTGCATTTGAACCACTGGCCTCCAGAAGGTGTGAATTCTCCAATGCTGGAAGTTTTTAAGAAGAGATTGGACAACCATTTGTCTGAAATGGTATAGGATATCCCGCCTGGGCAGGGGGTTGGACTAGAAGACCTCCAAGGCCCCTTCAAACTCTTCTGTTCTATTCCCTTAACCTTGGCAACTTTAAAAGGTCAGGACTGTCAGCTGGGGGATTCTGGGAGTCGAAGTCCAGACCACTTAAAGTTGCTAAAATTGAGAAGCATTGCTCTACATTCTGTACACTGCTCGTTGCATGTCCTTGAAAATGTCTACTCTCCTTTTATCAACAGTGTAAGTTCCTACTCCATAAGGAACATTCCGAAATCTGTTCTACATTTTAGGACAGGTATGCATGTCTCACCCTTGTTATCCCGCACAGTGACGTTTTGTTCTCTGATCCCGGATGGGGAACGGATGATGATACGGCTCGTGTTACCATCCTCGTCTCGGTCAACCGCTCGGATCAGCTGCACCAACTGGACAAAGAAGAAAAGACCAAAGTTCTTCTCAGCCAGTGTCTTCTTCTCCCAGCCCACCATGCAACCATCCGTGTCCTTAGGGACCCCTTACTTACTTGGCCCGGGACGGCATTATCACAGGCGAAAGGCTCATAGCGCTGTTCCAGCTGGGGTGGGTTATCATTGACATCCAGGATTTGAATGGCCACATGAACCTGGGAACCTTGTGTGGGACTGTCTGAGAGTAAGAGTTGGGGGTAAGGAGCAACATGGAAGTACACGAATGGACGTGCAGGGCGATCCAGTTCAAAAACGGGGAAGACGGGAAGAGAACAACGAGAACGTCCAGCGAGAAAGTCATCAACCGATAAGGATATACCATCCAAATGGGTCAAGCGATTCAGCCATGCGAGAAAACCATACAGGTCATCCATGGGGAACCAATGCGATCCATGGTCCCAAATCCGGGATTGGATCCCATTCATAACACCATCACACAAACACACACACACACGGAAAGAGTCCCATTGTCGTACCACCGGCAGAACCAGACAGTCAAGAATCACGTCAAGAGGTTGAAAGACGTGGACAGACGTGCAGAGTGAAGGGGCACGGAAGCGATGCACAATGAAGCACATTTGCGCAGGGGTGGGCAAACATAAATGTCCAACGTGACCAACAAGTGAAAACACAGGCCGCCGATATAAAACCATCCAACCGATATCAATCAATCAATCAATCACAGGGAAACGCGCAGAAAGCACAGCCCCATTCCACACATTTGAGTGCAAAACATGCACCGTTCCACACATTTGACAGACAAGACAAAAACAAGAGAGCAGACACCATTCCCAAAAGCAGGAAACAGACACAGGGATGCAGAAAGGAAGAAGGAAAAGAAAGGGAGAAGAAAATGAATAAACAATTGCCATTGCTTTTTTATTATTATTATTACAGAGGATTCCTTGACGGACAACCACATTCGGAGCCAAGGCGGTTTTGCAAACGAGTCGTGCCTAATTTTATGACCTTTTTTTGCCATGCGGTTAAGCAAACCACTGCCGTCATTAGGTGAATTGTGTGGTCATTATGGGAAGCCAGCTTCCCTCATTGACTTCACTTCTCAGAAGTCAGCTGGGAAGGTCGCAAATGGTGATCGCTTGACCCTGGGACACTGCAGCTGTCGTAAATACATGACCAGTTACCAAGCACATGAATTTTGATCATATGATAGTGGGGAATGCGGCGACAGTCATAAGTCTGAGGACCAGTCGTAAGTCACATTTTTCAGTGCTGTTGTGAATTTGAGCAGTCACTAAACAAATGGTTGTAAGTCAAGAACTACAAGTAATCCTCGACTTATGACCACGATTGAGACCAAAATGTATTTGTTCATTTGTTCAGTGAGTTTTGCCCTATTTTGTGACTTGTCTTGTTAACATTTATTAAGCGAACCGCTGCAAGTTGTTAAATTAGTAACATTTGGCTTCCCCATTGACTTTGTTTGTCAGAAGGTTGCAAAAACAGGATCATGAGACCCCAGGACACTGCAACTGTCATAAATCCAAACCAAGCATCAGAATGTAAATTACGTGACCATGGGGATACTGCAGTGGTCATTAAATGTGAAAAAATGGTTCTTTTTTTCAGTGCTGTTGTAACTTAGAATGGTCACTGATACATTTCATATCTTTCATTGCAAACATACGTAGTTTTCATTATCTGTACTGTACCAACGAATTGAAATACTTTAAAATACTGCTTCTACCACCTTGGAGCCTCATGGACTCCCACCCACCGTATCAACCCTGATCCACTGGGCCCTTACCAAGTTCCGTTGCCAGTACGGTCATATTGTGCCAGGCCAAAACCTCTCGGTCGAGTGGAACCAAGGTCAGAATTGCGCCATCCTGTGGATTGATGCTGAAATAACGCTCAGGATCCGTATGCTGCAGGATGGAGTATCTAGAAGATGGAGGGTGGGCACCTGGGGTATCAGGTTGTCACGGCAACGAGGCATAAATGGAGTAACTGAAACTTCACACACACACAAAGACAACAAACACTGGTTCCCACCCTGCAGTATCGATGTTCTCCCCAGCCATTACCGGATGACACTGCTGGGCGTATCCAGGTCCACCGCCATGACTTTGCCCACCAGGGTCCCCGGTGGGCCATTCTCATAAATGGCCAGATGGTACTCAGGACGGGAGAAGACTGGGGGTTCATCTGCATCTTCTACCGTCACGCGGACAGTGGCCACATCCTTGAAGGGGCCCTTCCGGATGTACTGAGGGTCAATCTGTGTGTTGGTGGCCTCGACTCGGAAAGTGTAAGAGTGGCGGGATTCGAAATCCAGAGGCTGCCCGCCCATCCAAGAAGAGAGGAATGACAACGAGAGAAAAACTCAGGAGTGGGAACGAGCAAAAGCGGGCAGTTCAACAAGTTGGTGAAGGACGTGTAAATTGGCAAGAATGATTAGTGAGGTGTCTAAGATTCCGTGTTGTCTGAAGAAAACGAGAGCCAGTTTGGTGTAGTGGTTAAAGCACCAAGCTAGAGAGCAGGAGACTGTGAGTTCTAGTCCCGCCTTAGGCATGAAAGTTGGCTGGGGGACTTTGTACCAGTTACTTTCTCTCAGCCCAACCCACCTCACAGGGTTGTTGTGGGGAAAAAGAGGAGGAGGAAGAGGGCATAATGGCCATTTTTGCTGCCTTGATTTATACATAAAAATACAAGTAGTCCTAGCTGTATGATAGGAATTGAGCCCCAAATTTCAGTGGTTAACCAAGACAATTGTTAAGTGAGTTTGATCCCATTTTATAACTTTCCTTGGGGAGGGAAGGAAGGAAGGATGGATAATGGCTCTCACATCAAACCTCCTACACCAAAGCTCCAGGAAGGAAGAGACACAGGAGAAGTCCGTACTTTTGGGGCACTTTACCCACCTTTTTCAAAGTAATGATCCCATCCTGTCCCAACATGTCCGTGTGAATGGCAAAGGCCTCGGCTCCATCTCCTCCATCCAGGATACTGTAGGCGAGCAGGGCGTTCTCCCCTTCATCGGGATCATGCGCACGCAGCCTCCCCACTGCGGAGCCAGGAGGCGCTGTTTCTACCACGGAAAACTGGTAGGAACCTAGAGAAAAATGGGGTGCAAAGACAAGAGTTTCTACATTCTTTGGAACTTGGCGTCCTCCACAAGCATTGGACTACAAGTCCCATCCTACTCAGCCACATTGTCAGCAGTAAACCAGACAGGAAACCAACCAATGACCTAATTCTATGCTAGCGCAAGGCTAATTAACAGAATCTTGCAAGTCTGAAAATATAAGTCTCGCACTGTCCGTTTTAGAGACTGAGGACCTAAGGAAGGTTTTTTTCTCTTCCCTGTTATCTGTCTCTGGGCTTGGTTTGCTCTTATCTGACTATTCCCTCAGTAGCATTTCTTCGCCCCGTTGCCCATAGTCTTCCTCACATACCATTTACACATGCTCCGGTGACAGAATAGGCCAACACACTGGGGAACAATGGGACAATCCAACGGTTCAATTTACAAGTAGTCCTTGACTTAACAATTCATTTAGTGAACGTTCGAAGTTACAACTGCCCTGAAAAATGTGACTTCAGATCTTTTTCACACATACGACCATTACAGCACCCCCATTGCATGAACAACATTCAGATGCTTGTCCACTGACTTATATTTACAACAGTGTCCCATGGTTATGTCTTCATCTTTTGCGACCTTCTGGTCAGCAAAGTCAAGGGGGGGGGGGAGCCAGATTCACTTAACAACTGCTTTACTAATCTAACAACGACGGTGATTCACTTATCAACTGTGGTTGACTTGGACAATGTCTCACTTAGCAACAAAAATTTTGCACTCTATTGCGGTTATACATTGAGAACTACTTGTAACTATATACCGTAATATAAAAAATGTTGTAATTTTTGCCATTTATGTTTCATGTTGTCCCTTCTTTTACACCCTTTCTTTAGTGATTCTGTTCCACCATTTCTTTGATATTAGCGTGACTCTTGTCCTGAGGCGAGTTGGGCCGTAGCAAGTTATCCGTGGTGAGACATACCATATTTTTTGGCATATAAGTCACACTTTCCCCCCACAAAAAGTGGGCGAAAATGTCTGTGCATCTTATATAGCGATTGTTGTCGAAGCCCCGTCTATCCGCCAACTATTTTTTGGCCTCCACACACCCCGTTTTCGGGCCCTTGCTAGGCCTTTTCCAGGCCTTTCTTCAGCCTGTTTTCAGGGCCCGTTTTCCTCTTCTAAATCTAGATGCATCTTATACTCAGGTGCGTCTTATATGCTGAAAAACACGGCACTTTAACAACTTTACGAGTGGAGCGACTTCAAATCCATCTTCTTCCTTTGCTATTATCTGCCCTGCTACCAGGCTGGAAGATTTCCAGGGCATCGCTTGCTGGACATAATTATTCCAGATGTTGGGCTACTTCCTCTGATCATTAGTTCCTATCTCTCTGGCCAATCAATTTCATGTGGGGAGAAGATGAACCTGTCAGGTAGCTGTTAAAATTGATGGATGGCTTGGCTGGCTGGCTGAAAATATTTATAGCCCCCCCTTCCTTCCTTCCGCCCTCCCCCTCCCCCCTCCCCCGCTTTCCAGTTCATCTGGTGATGGGTTGCCATCCCTAAGAACAATCCCGTGATGTAAACACCTATATAAGAGGCAGCGCAGTAACCCCCGAGAGACACGTCTGAGGGACAGCAGATACATGGACACCGTGTGTCCCAGATACGAGGACGAAAAGCCAGGCGTTGAAAGGCAGACAAATGTCATGCTTGATATTTCTTGACATCCAAGGAAAGGACGTTGCCCAAGAAGGCAGAAGCTTTTCGCTTCCATGCTCAGCGCATCTCTTGAGTTATATGCCCTCATGGAGTCCTCAGTCCATGTACACCGTGAGATACCAGAAGGTCCTTTCATTCAGGTCCTTGAGCTTAAGGAGATATCTTCTGTTATGACCCAGCTCCTCAAACACGACAAACCCTCTGAAGTAAACTCAAAGATTAATTAGGAGTGCCGGCAGCCCTAGCAAAATGTTTCTCTCTCACCGCAGGCTAACAAAGGCCGTCTGCCCATCCGGAAGATGAATAGTTGTCTACCACATCTATTCATCTCCACCCCCTGCCTTTTATCCCCAGACCTAGTGTGGGGCTTTGCTAGCAGCGGTGGCTCTTCCTTCCCAAGGATCAGCCCATAGATTTCCACTGCTCTCCTCTTCTCTGCCTTCTGAGAATCTGTACGACATGCACTAGACCCAGCTGTTCCTCCTCTTCCTCATCAGCCACCTGTCGACGCTCCATCTGAGGGCTGATGGATGGCCCAGGCTCTATCTTTGCCTCTCTCTCTCTGCCAGCTCCACTCCCTCTTCCTCCTCAGAGTTCCCACGTCTCCTCCTCCTCTGATTCAGTTGCTGGAGTGGTTGGCGACTGACAGGTCACAACACCTTCATATTTGGGGTCCAAGCTATTAAGAGGCTTGCATGCTGTTGCTTAAACCAGCATGTTCAACCTTAGCAACTTTAAAACAGGTAGAGTTGGATGGCTGGCTGGCTGGCTGGCTGGGGGAATTCGGTTGTAGTCCATCCACCTTAGAAGTTGTAGTGGTTGAAAAACATCGGCTTAAACCTTGAACCCTTGAGAAACGTTGGCTTAAACCTTGAAGTCCAGCATGACACGGGCCATTAAGGCGATTCATTTAGAGGTGGTGCTATGCTGGAAGGGACCTTAGAGGTCTTCTACTCCAACCCTCTGCCCAAAGTCTCTGAAAATGTCTAGCTTATAGACCAGGGTTGGGCAATTATGGCTCCTTCATGACTCGTGGACTTCAACTCCCAGAATTCCTGAGCCAGCATGACTGGCTCAGG